>PVKU01012795.1:0-32956 GCA_004027475.1 Anoura caudifer | reverse complement strand
TGGTTCCTGAGTGTTTTTCTTCATTTCACTTATTGTAGCCTCCATTTGTTCCTCTAATTTGCGACCAAAATCAACCAATTCTGTGAGCTTCCTAATCACCAGAGCTTTGAACTGTGCTTCTGATAGGTTGGCTACCAGTGCTATGGGCTCTGCATCTGATGGGTTGACCACCTCTGGTCGCTCAGATGAATTAGTTCCGGGGCCCCGGTCTGTTCTCCATTTTGAGCCATCCTTGTTTTTTTTTTGTTTGTTTGTTTTGTTTTTGTCTGATCTCGGCTGTTACGTAGTGAGGGGCAGAGCCTTAGGTGTTCACCAGGGTGGGGCAGCCCAGTTGCTGGGTTGTGATGCTGGATGTGGGGGCAGGGTCCGAGAGGGAACAATGGTACTTGCTCTGAGCTCTCTCTCGGATTCCAGCCCCTTCAGCCTCTTTCCCCTATCAAATTGGGACTTTCTGGTGCTGATTTCCAAGTGGGTGGGCCTGTGCACGCTCCAGGACCCCGTGGGTCTCCCCAACGAACTCTCCTGTGAGGCTGGGACTCCCTCCTGGCACCTCAGCCCCTACAAGTATTTTCAATGGGTGCTTTTAGGCTTCACTTCCTGGCGCTGGGGCCCTGCATTGCCAAAGTCTGTCTTGCTGCCCGTTTTTGCCTGGTTTATCTGTGTGTGAATGTATGTCCATGGTCTGCCACCTTGTGAGCCCGCTTGGCCTCCTTTCGTTCAGCAACGCCGCCGCCTGTGCACCTGGGGTGACTGTGCGCCCAGGACCACCAGCCACCATCTTCTCCTACTGCAATACTCTGCCTTCGGACTCCAAGGGCCGCTGACTCTGCCCCTCTTACCGGTCTAGGTGAATCATTGTTGTCGGACTCCCACACAATTGAATTTTCTCTCTGTACTGGTTGGGTTTTCTTTTTTTTTTGGTTCTATATTTTTTCTTGTCCTTACATGTCTAGCTACACCTCCATCTAGGCTGGAAGTCCCCATCTTGAAAGTTTTAATAACCTTATTTTTGAATTTGTATTTTGTAAGTAAAGTCAGATGGGACAATAAAGCATCAACCAGGGACTGAAGGCCTCAACTCAGAAGCAGTCTTGTTTTTCACTAGCTCCTGTTCCCTGCTTCCTAGCTGCCAGCTCCCCCAGTGCCCTCCAGCAACCGTTGATGCCCTGTGGTCCTGGCTGGGGCCTGGGTGTGAGGCAGGAAGGGCTGGAGGGCCAGGCATGCTGAAGCTGCACGAGTGCCACCTGTTGAGTTATGAGACTGAGTCTTACTCATCCCTCAAGTACCCTTGACCCTGAGGAAGTGCAACACCAAATAGCAGATACAAAGCACCCTGACAAGTCAAGAGAGGGGCCACAAAATAAGAAAAAAAGGCGTTTACTTCTGCTTTCTCCACATTTCACTGCACTGGGCCCCACAAATTATGTAGCTAACACTGGTGAGAGGGGTAGCTAATGCCTGTGCAAGGAGTGAGCTAGGTGGATGGATGCTTGAACACAGCAGGGAGAAAGGGTGGACAGCAAATCCATGTGGCAAATACAAAGGCCAGAGATGGACAATGAGTCACGAATTTGAGGCAGGGGAGCTAAGAGAAAGAGAAGGAAGCTGAATTGTGTGGCTAGGGTATTCTGAATCCAAATTTAAATGGTGCTTGGTGCTTCCATCTTGTTTATGTACAGGTGAGGGTCCATCTGACTCATATGGCCAAAAATGAGGCTAAACAGTGTTGACAATGTTCTAAGTGCATGTTAGTCCTTGAGAGAGGAAATAAAGGCAGTTACACATTTTTTCTGACACTGAGGGCTGAATGTGTCTTTTAGTCTTCCTATATGATGGAAAGAATTACATAATGAAAATTCAGTTAACTATTATACATTTAATGTGAATGTAATTATTAAAAAGAACAACTTCTAGCCTTGGCTAGTGTGGCTCAGGTTGGTTGGGTGTCGTCCTGCAAAGCAAAAGGTTGCCGTTGGATTCCCAGTCAGGGCACTCGCCTGGGTTGCTGGTTTGGTACCGTTGGGGCACATGTGAGAAGCAACTGGTTGATGTTTTTCTCTCACATCGATATTTCTCTCCCTCTCTTTCTCCCTCCCTTCCACTCTCTCTAAAAATACATTAATAAAATATTTTTTAAAAAAAGAATGACTGGACTTCTGGTCAAGAAGGTGGCATGGGTAAACATGATGCAACTCCTGGCACAACCACATCAAAATTACAACTAAAATATAAAACAACCATCACTCAGAACTGTCAGAAACCAAGCTGAATGGAAGTCTGACAACTACGAAATTAAAGAAACCATAAACAATCAGACTGGTAGAAGGGGTGGAGACACAGAAGGGGCTGGTCCCACATCCATGTGGGGTGGATACAAATTCGGGAGGGATATCTGGAGAGTGAGGAGTCCCAGCCTCACAATAGGCCCCCAGCTCAGGGTTCCAGTGCCATGAAGATAAGTCCCCATAACTTCTGGCTGCAAAAACCAGCAGGGATTAAGTCAGTGGAAGAAACTTTTAGAGTCCCAAGCAGTTCTTCTTAAAGAACCAATACACGAACTTACTCAGACTCACTCTCTCTGAGCTCCAGCACCAGGATAGTAGATTGAAAGGCACCAGTGGCATATGGGGAGGAACTGAAGGGTCTGGCATCATGACAGGAACTGGAAGACAGCTTTCTCCCAGACAAAAAGGTGGACAGGGGACATTGTCCCTTTCCTGAACCCTTCTCTCACAGAGCCACAGGTGGGTGCCATATCTGAGACTCCATCAACCTGGCTAACACTGTTTGCCCTGCTCTGGAGATCCCAGAGACTCCATTCCACCCAACTTACAGCTGTTAACAGTGGCTTTTCCATATGAATGGCTGGTCTTGGCTCATGCTTCACAATTTTCTAAATCCTTTCAAACAAGCAACAGGTGGCTTCGGTGAGTCCCTAAGCTCTATACCTCTTGCTAAGTGGACCTAGGCATGGCACTAGCAGCAGCCATTCTAGATTCACAGCTTGGCATTGCCTGGGATTCTCCAAGCCCATCGCAAGTAGAAGTCATCTCAGATTCCTTTATAGCTCATTCAGGGTGGCCTGGGAAAAACACAGGTGGTGGCTGAACTTGGCCTGCACTACCCAGGAAACCCCAGGGCCTATGCACCCAGTGGACAACTACAGACCACATCAGAACACCACCACCCTGCCCCTGCACAGGTGATCCTCCAAGGAGGATGGAGGATGGTGATCAGTGGTCACAGCCAATTCTTGCAGCTGACTGGCCTGGGTAAATCACTCCCATTGATCTGCCATCAACAACCAAGGCTCAGGTGCAAGAGGAGGGTGTACTCAGCCCACACAAAGGGCGCACCTCAAGTACCCATCTTGAGTAATAGGGGAGGCTGTGCCACTTGATCCTACAGGACATATACTATATTAGGCCATGTTACCAGTCATAGCAGCTCTACCTAATACATAGAAACAAACACAGGGAGGCTGCCAAAGTAAGGAGACGTAGAAACATGGCCTAGATGAAAGATCAAAACTCCAGAAAAAGAGCTACACAAAAGGGATATAAGCAATCTATCAGATGCAGAGTTCAAAACACTGGTTATAATGGTGCTCAAGGAACTTAGTGAGGACTTCAACAGCATAAAAAAGATCCAGTCAGAAACAAAAGATACACTAATTGAAATAAAGAACAATTTACAGGGAAACAACAGTAGAGTGAATGAAGCTGAGAATCAAATCAATGATTTGAAACAATAAGGAAACAAAAGACAACTATCCGAACAACAAGAAGAAAACAGAATAAAAAAAAAAACAAAAAACAAGGGTAATGTAAGCAGCTTCTGTGACAACTTCAAGCATTCCAACATTTGCATCATAGTGGTGTCAGAAGGAGAAGAGAAAGAGCAAGAAATTGGAAATCTATTTAAAAAATAATGAAAGGAAACTTCCCTAATTTGGTAAAGGAAATAGACATGCAAGTCCAGGAAGCACAGAGAGTGCCAAACAAGATGGATGCAATGACACCCACTCCAAGACACGTCATATGTAAAAAGCCAAAGGTTAAAGATAAAGAGAGAATCTTAAAAGTAGAAAGAGAAAAGCAGTTAGTTACATACAGGAAAGTTCCCACAAGACTGTCAGCTGATTTCAAAAAAGAAACTATGCAGGTAAGAAGAGACTGGCAAAAAATAATCAAAGTCATGGAGCAGGGACCTATCCAGCAAAGTTATCATTTGGAATCGAAGGGCAGATAAAGAGCAACCAAGACAAGAAAATCTAAAGACATTCATCATTACCAAACCATTATTATATGAAATGTTAAAGGGACTTATTTAAGAATACAGAAGAAGATCAAAACTATGAACAATAAAATGGCAATAAATACATATCTATCAACAACTGAATCTAAAAAACAAACTAAGCAAACAAGAACAGAGACAGAATCATGGATATGGAGAGCATTTGGGTGGCTGCCATATGGGAGGGGGCTGTGGGGAAATGGGTGAAGAGGTGAGAGGATTAAGAAGTACAAATAGGTAGTTACAGAATAGCCATGGGGATGTAAAGTACAGTATAGGAAATGGAGTAGCCAAACAACTTATATGCATGAGCCATGGACATGAACAATGGTGGTGGGATTTCCTGAGGGAGTAGGGTTGCTGGGTGGAAGGGGGGCAAAGGGGAAAAAACTGGGACAACTGTAATAGCATAATCAATAAAACATAATTTAAAAAATGCTATATCTTATAACTTTTTTTTATATGTTCTAATCTGTAGGGGAGAGAAATAAACTTAAGTTTGGTGTCTCTAGTCACATATGTGGTGGACACTGATAGGCACTATTGGCCCTGGTAATGAAGGCTGGAAACCAGAAAGGGAATTCACCCTGTTGGGGATGCCACAACCTTTTCACCACATCTTGCTCAGCACCTTTGAAGCGGTGCCAAGTTGGAAAGAGGTGCAAACAATGCTCAGAACCTCTGCTTATTTTTAACAAAATGGAATCTAATTAAGCACAATTTGCACTCTTAATTTATTCTTCTGAAGACTTTATAGATTCAGAGTTGCTACTGCTAACTACAGGCTAGTGACAGGAAAGTTTTTACCCATATTCTAAAACAGAATTTACTTATCAGGTGGCAGGGGAAACAGGGAGGAAGTTTGGACAGAGGTAACATCTGGCTTGTCTGACACTTTGCATTTTTATTTATTTAACAAACACTCCTATAGTGCTTACTATGATGTCAGTCTCTGTTCCAAGTGCTTCATGAGCACTAACTGAGTACCCACAACAATCAGGGCTGACTTACCCAGTAGGCATAGTGCCCAGGGTCCGTGAAAAAAAGTTTTAATTTTAATTTCTTTAAAGTCAGGAGAAAAAATGAATATAAGAATAATGAATATATAGTAAGGAACTCAGCCTAGATTATATTCTTCTTTATAGCAGTGCAGTCATAAAATACAATTTTTAATGTTATTTTATGGAAGAAGAGGCCTGTGAGGGCAAATGTATGTAGGGTCCCCAAAAATCATAATAGAGTTCTAATACCAAATGCACTTTTATCTTACTTTCACAGATGCAAGGACGGAAGCACATGTCAGTGACTGGCCAGTGCCACACAGGTACAGTTCACAGAGTTGAGACTCCAGCCAGGCAGCTTGCTTCTGGGGCTCCAAAGAACACTGCTTTGAGCTTTGATGACCTGATGAATGATGTTTTTTGCATGAATTTTCTAGATAGCTGAAAAATGAGGTCTTTACAAAACCAAAATTTTTTGTTTAAATAATTTTGAAAGAAGGTCTTTTATATTACATTTGTATGTACACCCTGCCTTATCAATTACATTATCCTGAGCACAATCTGCTGCTGGTCATGATGATGCCAGTACCCTTATCTGTAGACAACCTTACTGAGTATTTTTGATGTGTCTGGAACCCTTCTAAGATTTATTTATGTGTTAACTCACTGAATCCTCACAACCCTGAGTGATACAGATTTTTTTTTTTGAGATGAGAAAACCCGAGTTAAGTAAAGTTAAGCCACTTGTCCTAGTTCACCCATCCCATTGACAGCAGTGAGACCCAGGCACCTTGGCTCCTGAGCGGCTCCTGCTCACTGGGGGCCAGCGGGA
This sequence comes from Anoura caudifer, assembly GCA_004027475.1. Taxonomy (NCBI): domain Eukaryota; kingdom Metazoa; phylum Chordata; class Mammalia; order Chiroptera; family Phyllostomidae; genus Anoura; species Anoura caudifer. The sequence goes on along the minus strand of PVKU01012795.1, from coordinate 26,827 downwards.
GCACTGCACTGCCCAGGAGGACTGCTCTCCGGAGCTTCATCCCTGCCCCTGGTATCTTCACATTGCGCTGTGATTGTACGTCTTGTGTCGGTTCTTCAGGATGTGTCTTCTCTGTCCCTGGCAGGCAGCTGGCTGATCATTTTAGCTGTGTTTTGTTTCTAGTACTCACATCTGTCACTTGATACATTTATGGAGCACCTACTAAGGGCTGTGTTGTGCTTCCTTGCTGCATTACTTTAGTGAAGAACCCCAGAGCCCATTATTCCGGCTCTCTGTGTCAAGAAGGTCAGCACGTGCTGTGTGGAGGAAGAGGCACCTCTGTGATCCTTGTTACCTGGCCTTGTGAGGGTGACTTTGGATGCTTGCAGAGGTTTTGTTGGTTAATGTTTATTTATTTCTTATTTTTCAGCTAATTTTTCAGTATCGAGTGCTGGTAACTGGCATGGCAAATAGTATATGTAAAGGGAAAATACCTGGCATGATACCTTAATTGAGCAAGTGGTTTGACAGAATTATTTGCCAGGTAACTGCACTTTGTGGTCTCTATTGAATGGTATAAATGAAAGACTCCATTGGGTTATATGGGGTTAATTCCTCCTTTATGGCTCAATCTTGAATACTAGGCCTGAAGTTGGGAGGGACTCCATCTCCTTACCTGTTTATCTGTAGGTATGTGTATGTATACATCCATACATTTGTATCAACATAAAACATATATGTGTGTGTGTTTTATATAGGAATGAGTAAGTACTTTTTACTTGTCTTGACCCCTGCTCATACCCAAACATCACATTAGGCATATCTGAAATTTGGCCTACGTGAATGACTATTCTAGAGTTTATAATCCAATTGGCCACAACTTTAGGATTTGAGGAATGCTCCCTGACACCAGTTTGCTTCTTTTCTGTTAACCTCATTTCAATTCTTGGCCTTCACATCCTTTTCAGGAAACACTGCTATCACATCCAAGTCCTTAATCTTTATGACTGGCCCAGGAGGCTGTGCTGAACGGGAATCAGCTTACAAGTCTGCAGAGGCTTGACAGTTTCTGCATCCTACTGCTCAGTTGTTACGAATATACCTAGAGCCCTCTGTAGCTTCTGAAACACTGACTGATATTTGGGATAGAAGAAAACACAGGAAAGGGATGAGTAGATTTCTTGAAACATCTTCAACTGTTTTATAAAAAATAAGCAAAATACTCTAGACTACTACCTGAGTCAGAGCTTAATAAACTGATGATGCTCAAGTTGGATTTGGACCAGACATATTTGGTTTTTGCCTGCATCTTAAACTATAAACTTTTAAATCAACTGCTTTCACTTAAAAATATGAAAATTTCACCACATAATCTCCAGACATTTAACTGCTTTAAAGATTGGTTGATCTGACAGCATGGGACCCATGTTCTTACAAAGTAACAATTGGCCAGAACTGGGTGGTAGCTGGTTACTTAGACAGGACATGCACTTTTTTTGGTCACAATCCATCTGCAGTAGAATTTGCTTACACGACCTGCCTGTGCCCTGGAGCATTTGAGTTTGTATCCCCTCCTATGAATCAATGAAGGACACAAGCCCAAAAGCTCAGGACCACAGTTATTCTGCTCAGTTTTCTGCTTAGTTGATAAAATCTTAAAATTAATATTGAAAAGCAATACCACACATAAAAAAGTAAAACAAAGTAGAAATTTACAGGTGTGGATGAAACTAGGTTTACAGTTGTGAGTACATGAGACAGAGTTTATTTTTTATTATTATTGCAAATCTACTTTATTAATTACTATAAACCTACTTTTACCTACCCCTGAATGTAAAAAAAAAGTGTAAGTTCAGTGATCCCATTTTCCCAGCAATTCCCTTTCCTCAGTCCAAGAAATAATATTGGTAATAGTATCTTTTATATTCATTTAGATACTTTCTATGAATAGGGTTTTTTAAAATCCAACCAGGGTCATCTATTTTTTGTAAGGCTGTACGTGTACATAAATACAGCCTTACAATAGGGTCCCACGCATATATCAATGTGATATATTGAAGTAATTATCTGCATAATTAACAAAAACTCTTGAAGAAATATCCAAATATTAGAAAAAGTGTGTGTGTGTGTTTTTTAAGTTATCTGGCTAATTACCTTCATTAGACCTTCTTTCAGCTCCCTGCTTCATGGAAGGAATCCGTCCATTTAGCTGACATTCACTGAGTTCCCATTATGTTCAAGGCACTGTGGTACAAAGTGGAAAATATAGACAAAAATTGAAAACAAAATCAAGAACACTGACATAAGAAGAAAGTGATTAATTTTTTTCCCCAGAAGCAATGAGGTGAAGGTATTGAATTTTGAATTAAACATGCCCCATTTTCAGTGGACCAAGTCTAAGATTTGAAGGATATAAAAGTCCTGGAAATAACCCAAACCTGAAAAGGTAAATCAAAAGCTGAGTGGGGAGGATGATGCAGGGTTGGCAGGAGGTGGACTGGCCACCTGAGGTGAAGCAGAAGGAGAGCTGGCTGATAAAGCATGACCTCTCAGGGTAGAGATCTGCTGGCATTTGCTCTGCGTTCAGACAGGTAAAAACCACCCTGGGTACATGACTGCACTTCCTCTTCTCTCCCAAGTAGATTTCAATGATAATTTTGATAAAATGAAATTGGGAAGGGAGAGCTTCAAAACTAGAAATAAAAGATGTACTCATGAGAGACTTACAGAGAAAGAAAATTTTGTCTTATATTTCAGTTACCTGGAAACAATAATTTTTGTTGTTGTTGAATACTTCCCTTGAATTAGAAAATGGCAAAAACTCCCAATCTTTAAAAAATAAACCACCAAACCTAAACCAAAACCTATATGGTTACATTACATGCTTTTGTATCTCTGTAGTTTTTTAGACAGTTGAGACCTCTTGGAAATAATAAAAAATACCCATCTGTTATAGATCTGCAGTCACTTGTGGATAAGACATTAGGGGGATCTACAGTCTGAGCACCCTGAGTTCTTTCCAAAGCACCCTGAGTTCTTTCCAAAGAAATATCACCCTTCAAAAATCCTTCATTTTGATCTCCAGCAACCCGATGCTTTTATATATCCAACATGGATGAGGAGTTGAGTTATGCAACCCCAGCTTTGACATGGATAATGGCTACTGAAGATACTCACATTAAATAAAGCTGGGTGAATGGTACATGGAAACCACTGAACTATTTTTGCAATTTCTTGTGAGTCTTAAACTGTTTCAAAATATGAAGTTATTTTAAAAATGGCCATGCAACCAATTTTCATTTTGCTTTGGAATGTATCTTTTTTTTTTTTTTTGAATGCCTCAGCTAGAAGTTCTAATTTTAAAACGTCTTACTTAAATGACTTTATGGATAATGCTAATTGAAATAGTGAAAAAATTGTTCAAATTATTCAAGCAAAAGTATTCCTTATTAGGAGAAGAGCATTTTATTCTCTTCCAAGTTACCAAGGCTAGATTTCTTCAATAACAAACTTTATAGGATAATCAGTCAGTCTCAATTTCTCCTTGCTCTGCTTTAATACTGTAGGTATGAATAAGTGTCTTTCATAATAATCCCATAGGTGTATTTTTGTTCCCTTATATAAATAGTATATGAATAAATCTGTTTGAAGTGTTAGTAGTACCGTAATCAACAACTATTTATTGGTATTACTTTACCAACAGATTTTTTCTCTCCGCAACACATTATACCAGTCTATAAATGTGTTATGTTCTATAATACATTATACAAAATCCAATAATGACCAATTTTTAAAATTCTGTACATTAAAAATGTTATAACTTTACTTAGAAATAACATTACAGCCTGCTTTAAAAACCATAGTGCTATGCTCTCCAAAATAGGGCTCACATGTCCCAGGGGTGTTCCGGTAAATTCATACTAATTGTCCGAATTTGAAAAACTTAGATGTGATCCAAAGCAGTGGTCATATCAATATACCTGTGCCAATTATCTTCAAAATACACTTAGCCAACATTTCTCCACAGGAGTCTTTATAATAGACTAAGAAAACTTTTCCTGTATTCATATTTCTAATATGTAGTGGGTGTTATTTGGGAGGCCATATATCAGTAATTTACATACTTCCATAATTTTCTAGGAAGCATTATAGCCTTGTTAATAAATCATCAGAGTAAATATTCATCTTTTTCCTTCAAGAAAACACATAATTTCTGGGTAGAAGGGATCTAGATGCTATCCAGCCCAGCTGACTGCCTACCACTTGAATCTGTTTTAATATCCTCACAAGCATGCTTCTAGCTTAGTGTTACAGGCTGTGATCTGCAGAGCCTCAAGCTCTCAGAAGCAGTGCTTCAAGGGCTACTGTGGGGAGGGAGTAGGGGGAACTGGGAAAAGCGAATGCTGCTCTGGCATGGATCCAGTTCTCCTCATTCACTCATTGAACAAGAGCAGCTGAGAGAGCATTTGATTCACTGAATTAGCTCTGTGTCAGATTTAATTTTCAGAAAGTGTTCCATTGCTCAAGAAAGTGACCCTTGAACTGAGTCTTAAGAATGAGTATAAGTTAGCCATGCAAAAATATGGTGATTCATTCGGCACACCATTTAAGAGAAAAAATGTCACCTTAAACAAACTACATACAAGTTAGAGAAAATGACAGAGTAGAGACATTCTCATAAAAGGCATAGGAAAACTGGCAAAAATCATCGGAATGAACTGTTTCAGAACTCTATATATTAGGTAAATGGCTTGCAGCAATTTTAGGAGTGTTTATTAAAGAAAAATGGCTAAATCTCAGTAAAACAGTGAGATTTGTGGCATTTTAACTTGCCCATGCCCATCTCCTCTCTCTATCTCCATGGTAATCTTGGAAACCAAGAGCTTGCAATCATGTTGAAAACTGGCAACCTGGCAGCCAGTGGAGGTTGCAGAATGGAGATGACCTCCTTCAAAGCCTCATTCCCAGATAATTGCCATCATTTGACATGCCTGGTCGTTCCCTGTAAGACTGCATGTTTGAGGCTGTATTTATTTAACATGACACCCAGTGAAGGTGATCTAGTGGGGAAAGCCTTTTTTCCCCAGGGGTGTTTGCCAAAACAGTTAGTGTTAATCGTTTAACTTAGTGGCTGCTAGGGGTGATAGAGAAAAGTTGGGATAAACAATAGGGTAGCCAGAAGATTAAAAGAAAAAAATGGAGAATGAGATGTCCAAAGGGACCTTGAAAAGCTCTGACATAATCCTAGGAATTGAGAGGATCAAGTGCATGCATAGGGCTGTGATGTCCAAGACTCTGTGCCTGCATGGTAAGGAAAGGCCTGAGAAGGCCCTAAGCTCTCCTATCTGGGTGACATTGAGGGTCTGTGCAAGCAGAAAGTGAAGGCTAACGTAGATTTGTAAACTTCCTGGTGGAGTCGCAACATAAACACAGAGCCTCTTGGCAAAGACTGGGAGGCTTGCAGGTTCCATATATTTAAGGAAATCTCTACCCAATTGTTACCTGACCACTAAGCTAACTGAGCAGAAACTTCAGCAGCTCTACATGACAACGAACACACAATTTATCATTCAGGAAAGTTGTTAAAACAAACAAATAATAACAAACACCAACAATCCCTGGAAAGGGGGAATATCTGATTTCTGTAGATGTTAAAATGTATTATTTAAAGGTCCAGTTTTCAACAAAAAATTATAAGATGTGCAAAGAAACAAGATATGGCCCACAAACAGGGGGTGGGGTGGGGGGAGCAATTAATAGGAACTGTCCTTGTGGAAGTCCAGATGTTGAAATCACTAGACAAAGACTTTAAATCAGCTATTGACTGACAAACACATGAAAAGTTGCTCAACATCATTAGTCATTAGGGAAATCCAAACAAAAACCATTTCGTATCCACTAGGATGGCCATAATAAAAAAAGGCAGGTAATAATAAATGTGGGAGAGAATGTGGGGAAATTGGAACCCTCATATATTGTTATTGGTAATGTAAAATGGTATAGCTGCTTTCGAAAACAGCTGGAATTTCCTCACAATGTTTAACATAGTATTACCATATGACCCCAAAATTTCACTTCAAGAAATATACCCAAAAGGATAAAAATCATATGTTAAAGTAAAAAATTTTGCAGCAATGTTCACAGCATTATTACCCATAGCAGCCAAAAAGTTAAAACAAACCAAATGTCCATCAACTGATGAATGAATATGCAAAATGTGGTATATTTTTTAAAAACATTTTATTTATTTTTAGAGAGAGGGGAAGGGAAGGAGAAATAGGGAGAGAAACATCAATGTGTGGTTGCCTCTTGAGCACCCCCTACGGGGAACATGGCCTGCAACTCAGGCATGTGCCCTGACTGGGAATCAAACTGGTTACCCTTTGATTCTCAGTCTGGTACTCAATCCACTGAGCCACACCAGCCAGGGAAAAATGTGGTATATTTATATAATAAAATATCACTTCATCATAACAAAGAATGAAGTACTACTATATGACACAACATGGATAATCTTTATGAAGGTTAATTTTATGTGTCAATATATTGGGACACAAGGTGATGAATATGTTTATGATCTTGATTATGGTGACAGTTTCCCAGGTAGATATATAAGACAAAATTTATCAGATTTTATGGTTTTAATATGTGAAATTTATTGTATATCAATGCAACTGGTAAAAATAAGTGCAAATAGAAAATCATACACAGGGATCTATGTTAGCACAAACAGTGGGCATCCGTCTGGAGCTGATGGGCCAAAAGTCTGGGATTTGCTGCTTTATTCAAACCAGTTGTATTGCCAAGTTCTTTTGGGGAATGGAGTCTGCCTTGAACCAGGGTCGGAAGCCAGGGTCCTAATATTCTGGCGACAGGATCATGTTTGGAGCCCTGCTCTGACAGCTTCAGACATCCTAGGATACTCATAGCCCACACCAACACTGGTTCTTGAAGGCAGGCTGCAGGCACCCATTGGTGTTTGCATAGTGATCTAGAGGGACAAACAATGCAGGAAGTTGATGCCAAAACTACAGGGACGTAGGCACAAAACTAGGGCAGGTCGTTTTGGGGCCACAGAACACAGCATCAGAGAAAGGTCTAATTTATTTGAGAAACCTTACTTTGGTGAGAGTAATCTTCCTCACTTCAGAGGCAAGGAAAATATCTAGAGGTAATCAGGGCACTTCCTGGCATTTCCTGAACTGCTTCAAGTACCCACAAATCATATTGATGTGTCCCCAAAGCATCTACTTAAAAGAGCAAAGAAAGAGTCTGTGGGATAATTTAGTGGATTAAATACCAGAGGCATGTTCATGAGACACATATTCCATTTTGTATATGCCTGACTTCTCTTCATTATTAAGAACCGTAGATCCTAATTGAAGTGATTTGCCTAAAGCTCGGATAAAGTACCAAGCAGCCGTCAGTGTTCTATCTCTCCTGCCATAGGATCTGATACAATTCAGGTGTGGAGACCATGCGATTTAGCTTTACAAGGTATTATTTTGATCTGTAAAACTGATTAGCCTCTTCAGCTCCAGGCCATTGTGCATTAAATTTTTTTCTCAACAAATAATGAACTAGTACATTTGCTAAAATGTATGACAAATGCCATTATTGTATGGGCTAGGATAAATTATGCACAGTATTGGAAAATACATCACCTTAAATATAATTTAGTCCATCATTTAAATTACAAACATTAGTGGTCTCCTCCTTATAGGCATATTTTGAAAGTTAAGCATAGTAGCTATTGTAAATCTACAGGTCAATTTTGATTTTCTCTTGAGTGGCCTTATTATCCCAATATTTCATGACAGATTTCTAACTGGTTACCAGAAATTGCGTTCTATTATATTAAGGACTTGGGCTGTGACAAATGTAGCAATTGCCCTCTGGGTCAGTGAAGTGTATTCAGGTGTTGCTACCTCCTGTCAGATGTTCAACAGGTTCAATGTGTTTCCTTCTGCTTTGATTGAAAAGAGAGCCAATTTATTAAATCAGACAGATTTCATATTTCCATCTTTTCTGCTTAATCATCAAGATAGGTACTGGTAATTCTCAATAAAAATAATCATTGTTTCAATTTTCCCATTCTAACTTATGTTTCATATATCTTCATACACAAAGTATGAAATGGGATTTAAATTGATTTTAATCAGAGACATCCAGAAAAGCCTAAGTCAAGAGCAATGTATTGGCACAGGATTGGTGTTGAGTGAGTGATCTTGATAATTCCCTCTGTTATCTTCTAATTTGCACATCTTACATTGCCAAAAAACAAAACCAAACAAAAAAATGGTGAAGAATAGAGTAAAATATTGCCTCTTTTTTTTTTTTTTTTTGGCATGTGTGCCTAATTGAATTTTCAATACTTCTTGAGGCAGTTTATTGTTACATTTAGAGATTTCTCTCCTTTAATCAAACTAGTTAATGAGTGGTCTTAGAAAAGCTCACACAGGCCCTTCCTCCCCTTCCTGCCCTGGGCCGGAGCCCCACATTGCTGGAGTCCCGGGGACGCAGAAAATTGGCAGCCTCCTCTGGCTGACTGGCAGCCTGAGCATACCTCCCACAAGCCTATTCTTTATTTTTTCTTTTTCAAAATCCCCAATTAAAGAAACTGAAATTCAAAGCAAAATCATGGACACCTTGATTGAAACAAGACTGAGATAATAGCCTCCAGTCTAGGGTTGCTGTTTTTTGTTCTTCGTTTTTCAGCTGAATTTCTTTAGCGTCTGATAGTGACTGATATGTCAGATCACTCAGTAATTGCAGGTTTGTACTGGGGCAGAATATCCTGTCCTACTGAATGTAAAAACTAAAGAAAGAAAAGGTGGAGAAACAGATCAGTCAGTCTTAGGAGACCACAAATACACTCTAAGCCAGATGACCACTGTTTCAAAACCTCAGTGATTTTGGTGTTAGGTTGCCAAAGCCCCACCTGGATTGGCAGGGTTTTCCCAGGTGGGAGATGTCTCCTTAGGTGGACGTGGGGTCTGTGCCCTCTCATTGCTGCTACAAATGTCATTCTCCAGTGGTTCCATGCAGGGTCCTGCCACTGCAGTCTGCTGCCAAGTCCCAGCAAGGGTGTCAGAAACAAATCATGAAAACCTCTGATCTGCGGTGAATCTGTCATTAAATTGATGTATCACTACTGTGACCATTTTCTGATTGGAAGTCAAGGGGTAGCAGGCCTGCTATCCTCATCTCCAAGCTCTAAGGGTTACGTTGAATACCCTGCATGTGACCCCATCCATCCTCCAAAGGGAGTCTGGGCTCTAGATGGTAACCCCCAAACTACTGTCATGAAATTCGTCTTTTGTGTTCCTTTCCTTTCTCTAATCAAGAGCTTTCATATTTTAGCACTTTAGCGCTACATTCCCAATTTTTTTTCTAATAAATAAGCCTGGCAGACTTTCCTTGAAGGATAGAAAAAATTAATTAGGAACCTGATGACTGAAAAGGGTTAGTGTCAGCAGCAACACACACAGTCACCACCCCAACTAGAGAAGACAGCTTCAGTTCAAAAAGAGCTTGAGTCACAAAAGCAATCTCTCTGGACCCCAGGTCCTCCATCTGTAAAATGAAGAGGTAGACTACATAGTGTTTAAGTTCTCCCACTTCAAACACCCCAAGAATCAGTATCTGATAGACATTTTTAATTAGGATGTTAAGGTCTCCTTATTTGCCATTTCTACCATTTTTCCATCTCTATTCTTGTTGATGTCTCCAGTATTAGAAAGTGTCTCTATTATTAATTTGTTAAGTTTTTATTAAATGCCTCCTGTAGACTAGGAACTCTCATGGGTACTGAAAGGATAAAGACCCTGCCCTCAAAGAGCCTGTGGTCTAGCCAACAGATACCCTTGGTTCTTCTTTCTTCTCCCCTCTCCTGTGGTAGTAAATTACTATTACTTACTCATTACTCTTACCCTCCCCTTCTCTGTCTCCTTTAATGGCTTCTCTTCTTTCTTACATTTTTAATGAATGCTAAGGGTTACTCCATCCTTATTTCTCTACACTTTTCCCCTAAGAGACCCTCCTCATGGCCACAACACATATCATCTTCAAAAGAGCTCATTCCATTTGTTATTCCCTTTCTGTCACACCCACAGTAACTCAAGGTTGAGACACTGTAGTTCTTCTACTTCTCTACCAAGGAGATTGATCACTTCTACCTAAACCTGCTCTGGGCATTTCCTCCTCATTCTTAGCTCTTATTTTTCGGATCTTTTTTCATCTTTCACACTGCTCAGTGCACTTGGTTTCTATATTAGTTTCCTGGGGCTGCTATAACAATGTACCACAAATGTGTGATTTAAAATAGCGGAAATTTATTTTCTCACAGCTCTGGAGGTTCAAAGTGTAAAACCAAGGTGTTGTGGCAGGACTGTGCTCCCTCTAATGGCTCTTGGGAAGAATCCTTCCCTGACTCTGCTAAATTCCAGTGCTTGTTGGCAATCCTTAGCATTCCACGGCTTTCAGATGTGCCACCAGAATTTTTGACTCCCTTCTCACATGGTCTTCTCCCTTGTGTCTCTATCTCCCTTTTATTCATTGGATTAGGACCCACCTTAATTCAGTAAGACCGCACATTAACTTTATTACATCTGCAAAGATCCTATTTGTGTGTGTGTGTGTGTGTGTGTGTGTGTGTGTGTGTGCATAGTGCATAATATAGTGAGATCTAGTGATTAAAAACATAGTCTATGTCACAGACTCTATAACATCAAAAAGACCTGAGTTCAATCTGGGCTCTACTATTTGCTAAATATGTGATCTTATACACATTATGTTGTTTCTATGACATTGGATTTCCTTATCAATAAACTACAAGTGTGCCCTGGCTGGTGTGGCTCAATGGATTGTGTGCCAGCCTACAAACCAAAGGGTTGTTGGTTTGATCCCCAGTCAGTTCAAATACCTGGGTTCCTAATTAGGGGCATGTGAGAGGCAGCAGATGATTGATCTTTCTTTCACACATTGATGTTTCTTTCCCTCTCTTTCTTCCTCCCTTCCCCTCTCTCTAAAAATAAATAAATAAAATTTTAAAAAATAAACTACAAATTTTAGTACTTATCTCAAAAGATAAAGTATAAATAAAACAATATATTTCAAGTTTTTAGGTGAATGCCTAAAAGGCACTAGGTACCAGACAAACTGGATATTCTCTTACCTCTGCTCTACTCCAATATGAATTGTCCATACTGGTCAAGCTGGTCTTCTCGTAGGCCTAGATATTCCCAGTCCCATGGCCTCACAGAAACACCTTTTCCCCTCTCTGTCTTCTTTCTTCTTCTTCTCCCATACTATTTTTGAAAGCTAGACTCAAACCGGTTTCCACCATCATCCAAACCTGCTTCTCTGTGGACAACATTTTATCTATATTGAACAGATAGTGCTGTTTCCAGGGACATGGAGTTGACATGTTTTTTTCCATATTCTTCCTGCCAAGTCAACTAAAATCCCTGGATATTGTATATAAAAGAAACCTGGCAGCCAAGAAGAATGGACTGGAATGTGAATGCGTGAACAATGAGGACTTCACTGTACTAGTCAGTGGGGGTAGTAGACACCACTGAGTGTGCATGTGTACTGTGTGGCTGTCGCATTCAAAATGACTGAGCAAGTAGAGTAACAAATCTTCATAGAATTTTGCGTTAAGTTTGAATATTCCTCCACAGAAACTATTTGGATGACTCAGAAGGTCATAGCTATGGGCAACTGGGATTGACAGCTTCATCATGACACATACCTGTTCATGCATCACATCTCATTCATAGTTTTTTTGTGAAACATCAAATCACCCAGGTGACTCAGCTCCACTACAGCCCAGATTTGGCACCCTGCAACTTCCAGCTTTTCCCAAAATTAAAGTCACTTTTGAAAGGGAAGAGATTTCAGGCAAATACGACGGGGCAGCTGATGGCAATTGGGAGGAATGTGTGAGGTCCCAAGGCATGCGCTTTGAAGGGGACTGAGGCATCATTGTCCTATGTACAATGTTTCTTGTATCTTGTATTTTTATCAATAAATGTTTCTATTTTTCATATTACATGGCTGGATACCTTCTGGACAGACCTTGTATATATAGGTGTGTGTGCACACGCACATATAGTAACCAAGACTGTCTGCTATTGGAAGCAGGATAAACACACAGATGAATAGAACAGAATAGAAGAACCAGAAACACACTTACACAAACATGCCCACTGTTTCTTGACAAAGCTGAATTGTAAACAATTCAATAGAAGGAAGAAAGATAGCCTTCTCTATAAATTGTGTTGGGGCAAATGGACATCCATAGGCAAAACAAAAAAAAAAAAGAAAAGAAAGAAAAAGAAAAAGAAAGAGAAATTTGATGTCTCAAACCTTATACAAAAGTAACTCATTATGAATAATGAACTTAAACATAAAATGTAAAACTATAAAACTTTTAGAAAAAACATAGAGAAAATCCTTGGCATCTAGGACCTGGCAAAGAGTTCTTGACACCAAAAGTATGCTCTACATAAAACAAAAAAATAAATAAATTGGACTTCATCATAAGTAAAAATTTAATCCTCACCTGAGGATATGTTTATTGATTTGAGAGAGAGAAACATCAATGTGAGACATAAACATCGATTGGTTGCCTCCTGTACGTGCCCGGACAAGGCATTGAGCCGGCAACCCAGGTATGTGTTGCAGGCAACCTTTTGGTGTATGAGACAATGCTCTAACCAACTGAACTACCCAGCCAGGGCCAAAATTAAAAATTTTACTTTGTGAAAGACCCTAGTTATTGGGGACCATTCTGCCTAGTTTCAGGAGTTATAACCCCCCAACCCATAACTTAGGCTGAGTGAGTGACCTTCGGACTGTGAGCCACTAAGGAGACAAAGCTTATCTCCCTGGCAGGAGCACTGCTTCTGCTTCATCCATAACTGGCCCCCAATGCTTGGTCTGTTAGCCAATGACAGGTAAGATTCCCTCAAGGGAGGGGTCACCTAAGCCAGGCACGACCACTTGGAAGGCCCTCAGGGAAGGACTTGGGGGGCTGTAGCAAAGAGGAGGTGATGGACCCTCGCCCCCAAGCTATTCTGACATAGCCTAAATCCCTAATCCATCTGGGAGAAGTTTTCCTTATCTCTTGGCATCCTGGTCCTAATCCACTTAAGCCTGAAACTATGAGGGAGGGCGGTGCAGCCCTGTGCTGGCTAGAGGGGCTTCCCAGGTGATCGGGCATAAGAAAGAATTCGTAAAATCCTATGAAACCTGCTTTGCTAAGAGTGCTCTCATTTAAATGATAAGGGTCTGAGGAGGAAATGAGATAGTCTCCCAAAGTTTTGTAACCCCTTAGCTAACAGACCCTGACTCAATTATTCCCTCAGAGTTCTTTGAAATGCTATCTATTGTTTGATCCTTGACGCCTGACATTGATTGATGAGCTTTACCTGTATTCCTGTGTGTTATGAACCTAATAAAAACCATTGAGGAAGGGGCCCTTGGCTCTTCTCCTTTGAGAGATTGGCCACCTCTCCTCCCCAAGCAGATCATGTCTTGGTAGACTTATTTTCATCCACGGTGGACGGGCAGGGCTCTGTGGGTGGAGCCCCACCACACCTAGTCAGAGGATGAAAAATAAGGTACAGACAGAGAGAAAATATTTGCAAACCACATATATGAACAAAGCACTAGTATTTAGAACATGGAAATAAGTCTTAAATGCAAAAGTGAAAAATTAAATGGCCCATTTAGAACATCAGCAAAGACAAGAAAATAATTTCACCAAATAATATACAAGTGGCAAATAAACACATGAAAACATTTTCAACATCATTAGCCATTAAAGAAATACAAATTAAAGGTACAATATTATTATTACTTATTATTAGAATGGCTAACATGACAAATAGTGATAACACTAGATGCTGGTGAGGATGATGAAAAATATCACTCATACATCATTGATGAGAATGTAAGTACTGCTACTGTGGAAAACAATTTGAGAGTTTCTTAAAAAACCTAAAACTAAATGGGTAGCTATCATACAACTAGGTATGAATCAAAATTCTGGGTATTTATCCCAAAGAAATGAAAAGACTGTTCACAATGAAATGCTTGTACATGAAAGTTTACAGCAACTTTATACATAATAGTCCATACAAACCAAATGTCCTTCAACAGGTGAATAGTTAAACTGTGGCAATGTGTACCATTAAATACCACTTAGCAATAAAGAGAACAAACCATTGGTAGACACAAGAGCTTAGATGAATCTCCAGAGAATTATGCTCAGTGAAAAAAGCCAATCCCCAGTTGTTGCATATTATACATTCCACTGAAATGACATAATTATACTGAAGAAATGAAATACAGATTAGTGGTTGTCCAATTAGTGGTTGAGGAGGGGGTGGTATTAGGAGGAAAACTGGGTGTATCTATAAAAGGTAACTTGAGGAATTCTTGTGTTCATGGTGATTATGGGTATGTTTTGTATCTTGGCTGTATCTATCTCAATGGCCTGGCTGAGATATTGTACTGTACATAGTTTTGTAAGATATTACCATTGGGAGGAAACTGGGTAAAGGGCATTTCTAAAAAGATGTGAATCTATAATTATTTCAAAATAAAAAGTTTAATTTTAAAATTTATCATATATTATATTCTCTTCTATATTTTTATTATTTGTTCCAAGTGAGATCATCTTTGCTCCCTAATAGATTTAAAACTACTGAGAGTAGGAACTATCTTCCTAAGTGTTATCTCTGCCATGGTGTTTAGCACAAAGTAGACATTCAGACAGCATCCACTGAGTGAATAAATATTGTTGAATGAGCGCTCCTCTGTGCCTAGGACAGATCGATAACAGCATATGGCTTGAGTTTATCTGTCAAGCCAGATGGAGGAAATTTGGGGGCAGATGTGCTTTTAGCTCATCCCAATATCTGTGTCAGTTACTCCCAAGAATAAGACGTAGGAAACAAAGCAACACATGGTCACGGTAACCATGCCCAGACAAACCCTCTCTTCCAATGCTCTCCCTGCCCCCCTGAAATGATGAAGGAACGAAGAAAATGAGACTGGGTAAATATATCTCTATACTCTTTCTCCTGCCTGGAGAAGCAGAGGAAAAGTTGTCACATAGAATAATGCAGCAGAAAAGTTCATATAAACGCAATTTTCCAACTTGGAGCTGAGAACAGCTGAGCAAGAATTCCTCTATTATCTCTCACTGTACTGTCTCTGCAGCTTCCAAATTAAGTGATCATGGATCCTGTGTGCTTCCCTGGTCTGGGTGCAGGCCCTTAAAGGGGCTAAGTGAGCTGGATATAAACCAGAACATTTTTAGGGCACAAGTAATAATATAGCTTCTTTTGATTCATGTTTCTAAGGCTCAATTTAGGGAAACCAGGCTTTGTTTCTTTTCTTTTCTTTTCTTTTCTTTTCTTTTCTTTTCTTTTCTTTTCTTTTCTTTTCTTTTCTTTTCTTTTCCTTTCTTTCCTTTTCTTTTTTAATCTCTTGTTGCTTAGCTTTTAGTTTTTTGCATATGTCTAAATTGAATCTCCACATTTGTCTCACTATCAACAAGGGGAAAAATACTAATGGGCCCTAAAATATGTTAATGGCTAATGACAATAAACCCAACAGAAGTTCACCTACGCTGTGGCTAGGCAATCTTAATTTAGCTCTAGATGGCCAAATTAAGGTATGATTAGATGGATGTTTATAGATTAGATATTAATTGGTCCTTCATTAAGTGTCCCATATTATATAGTTAATGAGGATGAATAAGACATAATTTTTGTCTCTGAAGAACTCTCAGACCAGCAGACACACAAAAGCAATTACAATACTGTAGTAAGAGCTATAATAGGGGTGTGTTCATAGCATTTTGTAAACACAGAGAAATGGGAAACTAACTCAACCTGTACATACTGCCTAGTTTCTAAGAGTCATAGAATCCTGTGGTTTTCAAAAGACCTAACTTTGTTTCCCAGCTCCAAAATGGTCTCTTTACTTAATCGTGAGAAATTATAAGACGCTTGCTTGCTTCAAAATTTAGGGTCTGAGGTTCCCATATACATCCTATGCCTGAGCCTGCTTGAGGTCCAACTATTTCCAGGTTTAATATTTCTAACTATTGAGGTACTGCACTCAGAAACTGGGGGGGAAGTTATGAGGACAGATTTTGGAGCCCGATTCCTCAAATCCAAATCCCAGCTCTGCTATTTATTAGCTGTTAGGCCATGACCAAGTCATTAACCTCTCTGGGCTTGACTTTCCCCAACTGTAAAGTAGAAGTATTAATATACCTGTCTCTCACTCATTTATGAAACCACTCATGAATTTAAATGGTATATCATTCACCTCATTCATTGCATTCTTATTCTATTACTTTTTATTTTATTTTTTTTCTGTGAGGCTATTCCCATGCTTTCTATTCTATTACTTTTTAAACATTTATATGACCTTTAGCTGTATAACAAAAAAATAGTAATAATTAATAATATATTCAGCTTTTTTATAATGGTAATCCACAATTGGTTTAGTTCTTCATTCACCATATAAAATAAATTTCAAGTTTCTCAAATATCTCATGCAACTTTTTGTAACATTATGCAATTTTATAGAACATACATATCTACTTAAGTATTTGAACAGAAGCAAATAAACTCAAAGTTATAGCAGTTAGAATCCTGTCAGAAATGGATAGCACACTGGATTTGAGTAATTTGAAAGAGTTTTTAAAAGGGACTATTGCGCCCTGGCCGGTATGGTTCAGGTGGTTGGAGCATTATCCATACACAGAAAAGTTGAGGGTTTGATCCCTGGTCCAGGTGTACACAATTGGCAACCAACTGCTGTTTGTCTCTCACATTGATGCTTCTCTCTCTCTGTCTCTCTCTCTCAAATCAATAAGCATATCCTCAGGTGAGGATTAAAAATAACAAAAAATAAAAAAGGACTATTGACAAATATGTGGAAAGGATATAGGGAAACCAACACTCTTGGACCTGAAACATAAGAGGAGGAAGCAGGCAGCAGGATTCGGGAAGGGCCACTTGACAGGAGCTCTGGTGGGCCCATGGCAACCCAGTAAAAAGAGACTTGGGAAAAAAGTAGCCTGATCTCGCTCTCCTCTTCCCCTGGGAACTTCTGCATGTTCCCCAGCTTCCCAGAAGAGCACAGAACAGGGCTGAGAAGACTAGAGGGTTCTGGAGGGACAAAAGAAAGAAAACCAATACAGAAGACTTGTTATTTTGTGGTGAAATTCTCTTCCTAAACAACAGCAACAAAACAATGAAATGAAAACAAACTGAAGACTGATGGACAATTTGTCACTAACTGGCCTCTAAGACTGAATTCAAACTTATAGAAAGATGGTGCAAAAGCTGAGGAACCTCTGGGGAAAGTATCCTTTTTAATTCTCATGTCAGATGTGGCTACAAGAGAGTTAACTGGGAATGTCTTCTTCAAAATGTATAACCAGGAGGCAAAGGAAATAACCAGAGAGGATTTTCCCAGCATGATGCAATATGTGCTGTGCATTTCCCAACCACACATTTCTAAATGGGAGTTTTATTGTGGTTATCTTGTTCCATCCCCCACTTTTGTATACCAGATGTATTTGGAGGAGAAGTGTTCACTTTTAAAATTCAATTTGCCAGGTCACATGGAACCACAGCCAGAACCATTGAAGAGAAATGGATATCACACAGAGATACTGGACTTTGGTCTGGATGTAGGAAGTAGGGTTGTATTCCTTGGGGCAAAAAGTAAATGTATTCCACATAAATATAAACATTCAAAAATAAGAGAATATGTGAATGTTGCACAGCTAAAGGATTGACTGTGGTGGACACTATGGGCAGCTTATCCAAGGGCCTTTGGCAAACTGCCTTTCCCTTGCCTTTCTCTGCTAAAGGGACTGGAAAGCCGAAATACACACCTTTCCAGACTTGCTTGCAGCTGTAATTAACATAGCTGGGTATACTGAAATGTTGAAAGAATACTCTAAGGATAGGTTACTGTTCTCTTTCTCCCTAAAATGTTATTAACATGATGTCTAAACTTGGAGCAGTCCTCTTCTGACCGTGAGGATGAAATCTGCGTATTCAGTACCATCGAGCAAAATGATAGGTGAAGCCTGGTTTCCTGATTATTACTGGGCAAGATTTTCAGCCAGCAGAATCATAATTGCTACACACTGACCTCATAGAATGGCTATTCGGTTGGCATTTTTTAGCCATAATAGTTCTTTAAAAGTTATGTCATTTTTGAGCAAAGACTCCTGTTGTTATTTTTGTTGTTTTCATGACTTGTTCATCCCAAACACACAAAATAGGTATGCTACAAGAAATGGCATTTGACATTACAATTTCAGGCAAAAACGCACTCAGAGAATATCATATAGACCAAATATGAAATGTGCACCATTTGAAAGAGTTAAATTCACTAAAATATGTAAAGCATCTATAACAGTGGCCACCATATAACACAAGCAGGGCCAGTTTCATGGCCATGGACCTGGAGTCACACAGGATCTGATGCTTGGAAGAGTCCTGTGCTTGGTTTAATGCTCTGCTGCTGCTATCTTGAAATAATTTTTATCTTTTTAAAAAAGAGTTTATTTATTTTTAGAGAGAGGGGAAGGGAGGGAAAAACAGAGGGAGAGAAACATTTATGTGTGAGAGAAACATTGATCAGCTGCCTCTTACATGCCCCCACTGGGGACCAAACCCATACCCAGGCATGTGCCTTGACTGGGAATTGAACCAGTGACCTTTCACTTTGTGGGAAGATGCCCAATGAACTGAGCCACACCAGTCAGAGCTGAAATAATTTTATCTTGAACTTATGTATTATAAACAAACACTGATGGAACAACAGAACATGCACATAAGCAAAGGAGATATGTGTAATATGTGCATCCTCCATTCTTCGTTGACTCATTTGCAAATTGTGCAGGTGATGACTCATTGGCACAGCATTCTGGGTACTGTGTGTGGGCATTGAGCAAAACTCCAAGCAAGAACGAAATAAGAATGTTAAATCTAAAGCTAAGTAAATGATTGCATTGACAGCTCCATAAGGCATGCTTTCTGTCTGAACCAAAACTTGCTTTGAATGCAGAAAGAAGGCAATGTCATTTTAAGAAATATGAACAACAAAGGAGCCCTATCATATCTTTCCAATGTCCTTGTATTAGCCAACCACTTACATGAAAAGTAATTTACAATGACATTAAATGGAAAATTTAAAACACAGGACAAGTTGAGAGAATGAAGAAGAAAAAAGAAGCTTTATATTTTAGTACCTTTAATAGCAGACTTTTCTTTTTTTCCCTCTTTTTTTTTTTTTAAACAATGACTCCCTCATTTTCATTTTGTAGTGGACTTTGCAAATTATGTATTTGACCTTGGATAATGATGTACATTTACACATAGCACATACAGGAAAACTATAAACTAGCTATACTAAACATTGATTAGATATCCAATTAACAATAGTACCCCAATAACTGGCCCTTTAATAGAGGGCGATGAAAATACATCTTTGCTAAAAGAGCCTGCTCCATTTATAGCTGAAGTAATTTAGCTGAAGATCCATTTCCTATAATATCTGGGGGTGGGGCAGGGAACAAATTCTCTCTCCTACCTAATGCTGGGGGGTGGGCGGGGGGGAAGCAGAGAGGCAGGAGCCAGTGTTTGGGGCACTATGGATCCTGGGAGAAACCACTCCCTGAGCCCTTCCCAGCAGCTCCTGCCCTGTGCAACAGGGAGGATCATCTCACTGTGATTGGATGTGGCTGCACAGAAGGGGCAGATGAATGGCTGCTGTCCTACCTCAGTCTACTGTTTTAAACTGCCCTGAGGCAGAGGCCAAGGGAGTATCATAAAACTGGCACAGCAACCAGGCCTGTTGGTAGGATAAAGTTGTTTTTTTTAAAATAAATTTTTATTGATTGATTTGGGTGGAGGGGAGAGAGGGAGAAACACCATTTTGTTGTTCCACTTATTTATGCATTCATTCGTTGATTCTTGCATGTACCCTGACCTGGATGGAACCCTCAATCTTGGCATATAGGGATGAATATGCCACTGAGCTACCTGGCCAGGGCCTGGGATAAAACATTTCAAAGACCAGGTACTACTCTCAAAGTCTATGACTCACATGGATTTACAGCATTGGATAATAGCTCATGTAATTGAAGCCTACTAAGTTTTTAGAAGAGTTACAAGGTCAGAAAACCCCTAAACATGGCAATGAACTTCCTTAAGCCTCCAGAATTCACATGAAAAACAGTGGTCTCAGTAGGAGGCAGAGTCATCAGATCAGCCCTAATTTCTGTTGTAGCTCCTATATGTATATGCATTTTGATCTTACCAGAACAGTGGAAACATGGCACAAAACGATTTTTATTTTGCTTTTTGACTCATGCATATTCTACCAGTGTTCTCTACCTTCAGCTTACTGCTGAGGGAAGGATTACTGAGAGGAAAAGTAACCATGGGTTGCCCTATTTTTTTCCTGGTTTGCAGTTATGCACAATACCCCTTACTCATTAATAAATCATTTCCCTCTACTGTTCCTGCTCATTTCCAATAGGTTGCCCTAAAAATCAAATGGAAAGTCAGTTTCAAGTACTTTTGGCTTTCTGCTCAATCGCTCTAAGATTCGAGAGGCTTTTCTTAAATAGAGTGTGATAATGCTCAGGTCAGTCTCCTTTCTACAATGACTCAAACTGGGATTCAGACAGGACCAGGCTTGTCTGCTGAACTGGTAGGGCAGGCCTGCCAGAGGGTTTGCTTGGCTTTGTTGTTTGAAAAGGAGAGAGGCAGGGCGCTCAAGTCCTGGAGGGAAGGAGATGTGGGGGAACATGATAGCGTCTCAGTGATGTCCCCTTGATTGGCCTCACAGACTTGGAATTGAGTCTATGGAGAGAATGACTGCAGGCAAACACCGGAGGTGCTGTTTTCATAAGGGACTCTGTGGGACACTGTGGGACATGAGGATGTAGGCAGTGCTGCTTCTGGGCCCGGGTAAGGGGGAGACACCTTCTCCCCAGTTAGGCACAGACCACAGCATGTCTTCAGAACACTAAGGACTGATTTGCAGCTTTGAGGGTCAGGAGGCTGCCCCTTTAGCCAGGACATCAGTAGAGTCTCAGTGGACTTCTTGGTGGACCTCACTGGCAGTGGCAGTGGATGCCAACAAGCCAGTCCCTGGCAAGCTTCCCAACGGAGGTTAAACCATGTATCTTGTATGGGCTTCAACCAGCTCCCAGTCCAGGTTCTCTGGGTGATATCCAGTCCCCTTCCAAATGTAGCTCTTCAGATCTGAGCAAGTCAAACAATCCTATATAATATAGTGGAGAGAGAACAGAATAACTTCGAGAATAACTCCCATTTGGGAAAGGAGAGAATACACTGGTTCCTGGACCATAGCATATATTCTTTCCTGCAGGACAGGAATAGCAAAGACTCCTTGAGTCCTTGATCTACTGGCCAGCTGCCCCAGCTTCTGATCTTAGGGGACATCTCCTTGGCTCATTGACTTCTACAATCACCAGTTCTGTTTTCTGAAGATCTCCCCTGTCGGAACTGTGAGGATAAAGTGTGCACTAAGTCTGTGGATGGTGGTGGGAAGAGCTGGAGAGATCAAAATTTTTATTTTTAGATACAGTATTAACAAGTCCTGTTAATTTTTAGACGAAGTATTAACATTTTAATCCCTGGAAGGGACTGTCAATCTGTGCAATCTGTTTAAGTGATTGTCCAGAAGCGAGGAGGGAAATCTGATGGAAGATGTTGGAAGATCAAAGTGGAGAAAAATGAAGGTGCTTCCCTTCGCACCCCCGGGAGCGCGGCACCTTCGACAAACCTGTTATACCTGGATCCTGGCAGCCACTGGAGGAGAGCTGGTTGACATGTGTGGGTTTCAAGAAAATGTCTCATAGAGAATGTTGGAATCAGTGTTTGCAATGTGGTTTCACTATTAAAATGACAGTGTTAGAGTGGAGGCACCAAATGTGGATCTTTCTCATAATTTCAATCAATGACAACCAAATTATTTTCCTATCTTTGAAATTTACTCTTTTGGGAGAAAAAAAAATCTAAAGACTTGCTTTTTATACTTCACTATCATAAGTATTTTCCATATTCTATTGAGTGCAGTTTTAAATGACTTTATAACTATACTCTATAAAAAGAGTAATTACTATCACTTTTTTGCTTATAAATAACAAAGCATGTAGATAGAAATTTTTCCAAAAAAATTTAAAGCTTACTTCCTTTGGCTATAGTCCAAGATCCCATTAAATTCTTTTGAATCTCATGACTGTTTTATTTAGAATTTATGACAATTCAAGGTGTAATTGATTCCTATTAATTATGACTTAAAGTAATTCTTTGCTCTGTGAATTTCAGGGCCTTTCTGGTTAGAAAAGGCAATTTAGTCTAAAGCTGATGGCTTTTTTTTTTTAATCAAGAGCTCATAAATTAACAATTTATTCTATGAGCCTTCAACTTCTGGCTTTAGCAATAAATTATTTTGTGCTAAATGGCTTGTGTTCATTGTTCAAAAAATACTACCTTATTTGTTCCTTATTTATAATATTATATGTGTGATATTCAGGACACACTGCCTTTATAAACATTTTGTGATAAGGAAATCTCACTTGGTAGAATAGCCATTTTCTTTTCATTGCTAGTTTGTGAGATTTTGTTTTAATATGCTTATAGTTCAAAACTCAGAGTTGTTTTAAGAATTTACAATAATTTTAATTCATTGACTAGCTAGTTATGTGAAAATAAAGTCTCATACTATATATGAAAGTTTGAGTGATAAAGTTAACACATATAAATTCTCTCATATTTAATAGTAAAATAATATTACAAAAATTGCATGAACAGAATGAAGCATGTTCCATATTATTTTGCTTAAAAATGTAGTTTTACAAACCAAGTAAGGTTTCAATTGTCAGGGAAGAGGAAAGAGAAGAGCAATAATAATAAACAATGCCTGATCTGATCCAATGATGTGTATACATTAAACAATATATATTGTTCATTCATATATACGGCTTTATTTAAGGACCCGCACTTGATTTCATCATTTTTAATGTGTGTAGGGGAACATGAATAAAGGTAACTTAATTTTAATGTTTAATTTGAATTTCTGACATGTATTTCAGCCAAAAAAAACCTGCACTCTTTCCCCAGTTGCCTTTGGCAATGAACCCCACAGTGACTGATCTTCCTGACCTCATCCTGGAGTTTGGCTGGAGTGACCAGTTTTAATCAAGCTGAAAATAATGGCTCTTTGTCTGCTGGAAAACAAATGGCGACAGATTGGCTCTTTATGCTACAACCACCACTCATCTGACTGGCTTTGCCCAAGAAAGTCTTAGAAAAGTATGGAATACAATTTGAGGAGTTAGTTGTGTGTGAAAATCTTAATGAACTCAGTCACCTTGTAATTTAATGTCCAAGAAGCAGCTGTCTGAACAGATTAGCCATTAAGTCTCAGATGTGGGACTGTGTGACTTTAGTTTGCATATATATATATATATATTTCTTTTAGTTTGCATATTTTTAAAATCTGATTTTGCAGGATGTGGTTGGCTCTCTGAGGCAAGCATGGAGTCTCTGAGCACTGCCTTGCTTCTGTCAGGTTACGATGCTACAGAGCAGAGCTGAGCCAGTCACTAGTAGAAAAACAAAAAGTGGCACTCTTTACTTGCTTTATATAGCTTTACTAAATTAAAATAGTTTTATATAATTAGCATTAGATCACTGGTCACTTTTGTTGTCTGAGATGTTAAATCAACATTCATTTGTGACATTGGTGGATAATAAAAACATCATTCATGGTCATCATAGTGCATTTATTTCTGAAGATAGATATGGCTGTTGCTGGGATTCAGAAAACCACCAATAAAATAACAAAGACACTAAAATAGTGTTGCTAAAGGAAATGCCTAGAAGAACAGGACAGGCAAAAGTTGAGCTGTGTGAGAGACTACCAATGTTCCTTCAATATTAGTAATAGAATCTTCCTCAGAATACATACTACACTTCCCAGGCTCCCTTGCAACTAGGTGAGACCATGTGGTATGGATTGAATTGTGTATCCCCCAAATTCATATATTGAAGCCTAACCCCTCCACCCCATGTCACTGTTTCTGGAGAGAAGGTCTTTAGGAGGTAATTAAGGTTTAATGAGGTCATACGGATGGGACCCTAATCCCATAAGACTGTGGCCTTCTAAGAAGATCTCTGTCCCTCTCTCCCGCCTCACCAAAGGAGGACATAGTGAGGAGACAGCTGTCTGCACACCAAGAAGAGAGCTGTCACCAAAAACCAAATCAGCCAGCATCTTGATCTTGAACTTCCCAGCCTCTGGACTGTGAGAAATAGATTTCTGTTATTTGTACCACCCAGTCTTGTTATAGCAGCTGAGGGGACTAAGACACCATGTGATTAAGCTCTGGCCAATGAGTTATGGGCAGAAATAGTAAGTGTCACTTCTGGGTTGTGCCATTATAGAGAATGGGCATACCCTCCCTTTCCCCTTCCCTCTTTCTCATCAGCAGGAACCTGCACAAGGTGGTACTCAGCCACCTTGGACCCCTCAGATGAGGACAATGCCTTAGGACGGTTGAGCAGCAACATAGAAGGGGTCTAGGTCCCTCACACCATGAATCTGTCATCCTAGCTCTGTACTGCTTGTATTCTAACTACAGTACATGAGAAGAAAAACAAATTCACTTAAGTCAGTGTACTTTGGGTCTTTGTCTTAACAGCAGAATCTGTTTCTTAATTCACACAGTATATAAGACAATTAAGACGAGTGGTTAGAGTCCTAAAAGCATTAAAATACAAACTTTAGGAAACAATGTGCATACAAAAAAACAGCAACATAAATAAATACATCTCAGGGTAGATTAAACTTGTTTGCAATTGTAGCTGTTAATTTTCAGTCTTTTTTTTTGAAGCCTGGACTCAAGAATCCCTGGAACGCTGCCACATGCTACATATTTACCCCCCTCTGTTCCAGTTTGTTCAAAGCATGCCTCTCACATGGCCCAAGGTGACTCTGCCTGTCAATCCTTCATAAGATCTTGATATCTGGGGGTGGATGGGGGAACCCCTAGTTCAGGTCCTTTATTCTTGACTGGTTGATTCATTGTGGTAACAGAAGTCGAAAACCAAGGGCCATGGGCTCATGAGGTGCCAAAAGAAAAGAAATTTGAAGATGGATTGGGGAGAAAGCCCCCCTGAGGGGATGGGAACAGGGCCACCCCTTATTGTATAGATTGTGAACCTCACAATTCGAAGGCAGCCCATTCATGAATGAGTCAGACAATCTTCTGACAATCTTCCAAGTGTTCGTGTAGCGCCTCCGGTCAAGGCCCCTTTCCCTCATTCGTATACGGTTGCAGCACAGGCTGGCAGGGGTGCTAGGGTGGGTGCTAAAGACCAAGGGTGGGAGGACTTTCCAGGAGTAGAGAGAGAGAAAGTGGCAATTTCCAGAATGAGAACAAAGTTACCTTCCACTTTGTAAAAATCAGTGAGGATTCACAGTGCCAGGGAGGAGTTTCAGATTATGCAACGGAGTAGCATCCAGATCTTGAGATGGTTCTGGGGGGTGGGACCCCACAACAGGAGGACCAATGCTGTGTAGGTGGAAAGGACACCTACACATGACTGTATGTGTAGTAACTGCATAGGAAATCCGAGATACTCCAAGTGGTGGTGGGTGAATGGGTAGGGGGAGAGTTTAAAAAAACGTACTTTATGTCAAATTTATTTAAAAGTAGCCATCCCATATATCAGGTTTTTTAAAAGTTGAGGGGAAAGGGAAATGGTGACAGTTTGTGAGCTTCATTGCCCATGCTTTAAATTATTACCTAATGTTCTATGTCAGAGGTTGTAAACGAGGCTGCGGAGGTCAAATTTGGCCTTGCAGTTACGTTTTGCTTTGCTGACATAGCAATTTTTAAGAGAATTGTTATTAGTTGTCAATATTTAAAAGAAAGATATTTCACAATAAAATTGGGATTTGAGAATTCTTTCTTGAAAACTGGAATATGTGGCTACTCTGGGCTCACGTGTGTTCCCTTAGGGAGATAATCCACGGAGCAGAGGAAAGGCAGCCTCTTATGTGCAGTCTCTACTCTTCATTCCCAATGCCCACCTGGCCTGCCCCATTTATGTTACCTGCCTGGCTTCTGTGGGCCTTTGACTTGGCTGCCCCTAGAATTTGAACAGGGACTGTTTTCCCCACAGAAGGAGCCAGTGGGCTGCTGGCAGAGTGCGTGGAGTGCGTGCTCTGTAAATGTTCATCGGATAATGGATGGATGAATTGATCCTGCTCAAGGCTCACCAGAGGCTGATGTCACGATCACCCTCAGGCTAGAATACGTTATGGACCAGTGTTTTGATCATCTTGCTGGGACCTCTGCTTCCAGCCAGGAGAAAGGTGAACTGTCAAAGCCAATGTCATGAGTCCATCTCTAGGGAATCAGCTTTTAGAGTTATTACTGATAAGTTTGCAGAACCTGGTCCTGCTCATTTTTTATCGAAATCATTATTTTCTGATTGTCTACATTGGTAGGCAATGGTGCTTCAGGCCTGACCTAAGTGAGTCCTAGACAGAGGCTTTTCTGTTTGTGTATCTTTGTGAAGCTTCTTTAGATTCTGTATTTTTTTTTTTTAAAGATGACATAAAAAAAAAAAAGCCCAGTGATCTGATTTTGCTTATCAGCTTATTCAACAATTCTGTGATTTCCTCAGGAAACTGTGCTTGATTCCAAATGAAACACTTAAGTGTTTTATCTGAAAGTAACACACCAAGT
>PVKU01012794.1:0-32974 GCA_004027475.1 Anoura caudifer | reverse complement strand
GCGTGCCCGGTCTGCACCTCCGCTTTTTCCTGCCGCGACTCCGCCCCTCTTACCGGTCTGGATGAATCGTTGTTGGACTTCCAAACAGTTTGATTTTCTGAGATCTGGTTGTTTTCTTGTTTCTAAATCTTTGTTGTCCTTAATTTGGTTGTGAGAAGAGGCACAGTGCGTCTGCCTATGCCTCCATCTTGGCCGGAAGCTCTATATGAAACTATTTTTGAGGCTTTGAATACTTTCTCCTGACTCTAAAAGAGGTTAGATGCTTTGGAAAATACAAAAAGGTATAATGATAGTTAAAGGTACAAGTCATTTGCAAACCTACTACTTGTTTATAACATTGTATGTTTTGGTGTGTTTAGTCTGTTATTTATACATGTGATCATATTCTAAATATAAATAATAAAATTAGAATTGCATAACATTTTCAGACTGCAGTTTTCATTAAACAATATACTGAATGTTTTCTGTCATTAATATTTTTTAATGCAATTTTTTTATTACTTACTTAGGATTCTGTTATGTGGTTGTAATATTATTTAGCCATTCTACTTTTGCTTTAAGTTTTCATAATAGATAAGTCCTCAACAATCATTTTTGGACACAACTTTTTGTGCTAATTTCTGATTATTGTGTCATTGTTATCATATCAGTGGGTTTGAGTGTTCTTAAGTTTCTTTTATTGTGGCTTTTAAAATTTTTTTTTTGTAATTTTAAACATTTTATTCACTTATTTTTAGAGAAAGGTGAAGGGAAGGAGAAAGAGGTAGAGAAACATAAATGTGTGGTTGCTTCTCTCATGCCTCCTACTGATGACCTGGCCCACAACCCAGGCATGTGCCCTGACTGGGAATTGAACCAGTAACTCTGGTTCACAGGCCTGCGCTGTTGAAGCTTTTAAAAAGTGATAGATACATTTTACATTTTTAGTTGTTTAGCTTCAAGCTGTAGGTCTCACTGTTCATTTAGGATCTGAATAATAGGGGTGAAGAATACTTTGGATTCCTGGAGAATAAACAAGGGCCTAAATACCACTTAAGTATTGGACAGAAGTTGAATTTATTTAAATACATATGGAATTAGTCAGTGTCAAGAACACGGAAAATATATGTGACACCACAGTAACACTTTGTAAATACAATAGGAATAGTTTGTACACAACCTACCAAAACAGATGAAGAAAGTCCAGACGTGAGTGAGCGTTAATTGAGAGAAAATAAATATACTCTTTCTTGCTTTATATTTAGATTAGCAGTGGTCATTACATAATCCACTTCTGGCAAATCTTACCATCTTCTTAGTCTCATTTGTGGTGATGTTTCATTCTTAGAATGGATGATTCTCAGTTTCTCTCTCTTGGGAAGTACTTCGCCTCCATTGTTTGTGGGACTTTGACTTGTATTTGACCTTTTCCATCTGACCATGTTTAGTTGTTACCATGGCTAGTCCTATCCCGCACTACTTTGCACAGACATAGGTCCTCATGGATCATCCTGTCACCCTACAGCATTCACATCATCCATGCTGTACCAAATTTCCATCCAACAATTGGGGTTTACATAATTATGCAGTAAACATGTGTGAACACACACCTTCTGTTGTGAAGTACTCTATGATTAAAGGAGTACAATGGTGAGTCATTTGTGCTGTGTAATGACCTTACTGTCATCTCCTTTTTTTAAAAAGATTATCTATTTGTAGAGATAAGGGAAGGGAGAGAAATATCAATGTGTGGTTGCCTCTCGCACACCCCCTACTGGGGACTTGGCCCGCATCCCAGGCATGTGTCAAACTGGTGACCCTTTGGTTTGCAGGCCAGTGCTTAATCTACTAAGCCACACCAGCCAGGGCCACATCTTCTTTTTATATATTTCTTCTTTCTCTGGACTGGCTCATGAAGAATAAAGGCACCTGGAAGGGAACTTGGCCCCAGGACTGTGATCTGTGGCTTGTGATCACAGAAAGGCAGTAGGGCTAGAAGTACAGGAGCAGATGGTAGTTACTGGAGCAGCTAGGGCACAGTCAAGTCCATATAGGAACCAGGCCCACTCTGGAGTGAGAACAATGTTGTCAGGAATGATGTGACATGTTTGGAGACTGAGCTGGAGAGAACAGGAATGTACACAAGACTAGATATCAATCAGGCTGTCAGAACTTGAGCAGGCAAACAGAAAAACAGAGGGCAGGCCTGCATACCAGAGATTGAATACAAAGAGGATTAGAGGTTAGATGGACAAGCTAGAGATAGGGTTATTTGGACATCTGCAAGGACTTTTCAGCACATTGATTCTAAAATCAGCCTGTCATAGTCCTTCAAGTGATCTTCCTATTTCTGATAATGACAAGCTATATATTGTCACCCAGGCTTGAAATCTCAGAGCCATGTTGGCTTTTTATTTTTGCATCTAGTCACTCTCTAAGTCTCTAATAATTCTACCTCGCTGTGGAAAGGCCTTGGGGTTCAAACCACGGCTCTTCCGCACATAGTCACTTAGCCTCTCAAGCTAACATGTAAGATGACAGTCTTACAGGGTTGGCATGAGAATTTGAGACGAGTGGGTAAAGCCCTTATTAGGTCCCAGCCAGACTATTACAGTAGTCTCCAGATTGGTTTCCTGTATCCATTTTAGCCTCCTGGCTTCTTTCCAGCCTAAACTTCTTTGTAGGGCTGTAGCTCTGATTGTGTGATATCCCCCCTTAAAAACCTTTTAGGCATCTTCATTAACTATTTGAATAAAGCCCATTTTTATCCTGGTTTTGAGGACCCGCCACCATTTGGCCCCAGCCTGCATTTCTAGTGTCATCTGGTATCACTTCTCTCCTTATACTGCGTTCCAACCAAATTGAGTTAATTGCTATTTTCAGCACGGGGTCCTGTCCCAGTGGCCTTACTCATATTGGAACTTGTTCTTTTCCATGCCTCTGAGGGTTCCAGAACCTTCTCATCTTTCTAGTCCCTGTCCAAATGCTACCATGGTTGCACCTCTCAGCAACCCTGTTTCAGCCTCGGATTTACCCATATTTTTCGCACCATAAGATGCACCTAGGTTTTAGAGGAGGCAAATAGGCAAAAAATTTTTGAAGCAAAAAAATGTGGTAAAATATTTAATAACATAAATAACATAATATTTCACCAATGTAAATGTAAACAGAACTCAACAGCAGCATTAACAACCATTATTCCTCCCAAATTTGGGGGTGGGGGTGTGAGTCTTATAGTCCAAAAAACAAGCTAAGTGATGATTTCCTCTGAAGACATTCTTTTTGTCTGGAGACATCTTCCTTCCATTCTTTATGCTTTGTGTTATTTGAGTCTATAACTTGTTTAAACTCATGTTCTGAGTCCTGGAGAGTTCTTTCCAAGCATTTAGCAACTACCTGATCTATTGTAGGCTATTAGTAAATGTGTTATGATAAGTAAGCCAGGCAAGGGGATAAGAACACGCTGATTAAGAGGTGAAGGGTCCATTGGAACTGAAAGGACAGAAAAGCAGTGTGTAACTTTGGCTCAGAAGATCTGGGACTCAGGCAATTTTCTGATGCCATCTAGGAACTTTTATATGGTTCTTGTTCAAGTGAAGAGCTAAGGGAACTGATTTTTTTTTAAGATTTTATTTATTTATTTCTAGATAAGGGAAGGGAGGGAGAAGAGAGGGAGAGAAACATCAGGCTGTGGTTGCCTCTCGCATGTCCCCCACTGAGGGTCTGGCACAAAGCGCAGGCGCATGCTCTGACTGGAAATTGAACCAGAGACCTTTTTGGCTTGCAGGTTGGCACTCAGTTCACTGAGCCACACCAGCCAGGGCAAAGAAACTAATTCTAGTGGCTATAATATCCCAGTTAACCTTACTAGGTGTTTTAGGTAGTTTACTCATTTGAACACCAACCAAATCATATTATTCCTTAATATTCTCCACCGGTGTCTTATTATAGTTATTGTACAATCTGAACTCCACACCTAGCCTTTTGGGATCCCCAAATCTGGCTTCTCCTCACCTTTCTGTCTTCTCGTACCTTCCCAACTCCACCTCTTCATGAATCCCAAATTTGTGTCTTTCCTTTTCATCCCTAAAACCAACCCCATTACTATAAAAAGAACAAATGCATTGCCTTTGTGTGATACTTGACTTTTTCAATACATGTTTTAAGGTTATTTCATCTGATCTTATTTCAGTCTGTCATCTTTTGGACTGTCTTCTCCAAAGATGAGAGTATAGAGGCAACGAAAGGCCAAGAAAACTTGACAGTTTATCAGAGAACATCTTTGCCAAATGTCGTGTGCCAGTTGTGGTACTAGCTTGTACCTTTCGTTAATCCTTAGAAACATTCTGAAAAGTTTTCTGTAACTAGAGTTTTGCTAAGAGTTTTACTAATCACACTGTCTTTAAAATGTGCTAAGTTTTTAGGGTCTTTGGAGAGAAATAAGAAATGTGTAGTTCTGAAAAACACTGGGAAGGGTGATTGGTGGATAAGGAATAAGAGGCGTTTGCTTTTCACTTTATACCCTTTTGTACCTCAGTTTTTAATCACATGCTTGTAGTATGTATTTAAATTAGTTATGTATGTGTACTCTGAGAAATTGCTATTCTTATTTTTATAATGATATTTTTTCAAAAAGCAGTTATACCATATTAGGAAATTTGGAAGATAGAGGCAGAAAAAAAAATTATTCCAAATCCTGTGGTAATGCTGACCATTTGGGATTGCCATTTAAAAATGGATTCCAGAGTGGACATTTTGTAAAACAAATAACTTGACTATTTGAACCTCTACTGTAAATAAGTGTTTCC
Source organism: Anoura caudifer (assembly GCA_004027475.1). NCBI lineage: Eukaryota > Metazoa > Chordata > Mammalia > Chiroptera > Phyllostomidae > Anoura > Anoura caudifer. The sequence continues at coordinate 28,187 of PVKU01012794.1, read as the reverse complement.
AAATATGGTTTTTATAGTAGATAATTCTTTAGCTAATAAAAGAATCTTCTCTATATGAAAATTATTTATCTTTTCATTTTAACAATAATGAAACATAGAGCTTTTTCATAAGTGTATAAACCCAGAAATAAGGAGAAATAACAACCCAGTCTCAGCCCAAACTTTAGCTAACTCTGGAACACCTTCCCTGCAGCAGTTGCTATGTGTGCAGAGTGTGCAGCCAAGGGTAGGTAGGAAGATTGACGGAAATAGAAATGCAGAAGTAGAATGGTCAGATTTTTGAATTGGTTGGATTGAGGGGACAAGGAAAATGGGGAACCCAAAGATAATCAGGTTTCAAATAAGACAGAAGACTTTAAGAGATTATGTTTTAGAATTGAAATTTCTGGATTCAAATCCCACTTCTACAATTTGTTGGCTGCCTGATCTTGGACAGTGTTCTTGACCCCCCCCAGCCTCAGTTTTCTCATCTATAAAATGGGAATAATATAGCACATACTTCATTAGGCTGTTGCAACGCCTAAGAGAGAATACATAAAGTATTTAGCATAGTGCCTGAGTATTTTCCATGCTTAATTATTAATGGTGATGCTATTTTTTTTAAGATAGAGAACAGAAGTGCAGAGTGGGAGATTCTAAGGACAACTCCGCTCTGATGAGCTGAGTCTGAAGTTTGCAAGGGAAATTTATTCAGCACTATCTAGGAGGAACTGTGGGCCCAGGACAGAAGGGCTCATGTGTGCTCCTGCAGGATTAAGGATCCTGGCTCTGCCACTATGCTTGGCATTAATTTTCTGATACTCTTTTATAGATGGTCTCAAAACGCTGATTGTCTCAACTTATGAAAAATGTTTTTATCACCTGCAAAAACTTGCAGGTGATCATTAGTGTGTGTGGCTTACTGCTGAAAAGTTTTTGCGCTTTTCCAGCCACTGGCTGCTGCTGCATATGTTTATGCTGCTGGTTCACTGCTGTAGGGTGCCAGCTGTGTGGGCAGTGAGGTGAAATCCATCTATTACCGGGGCACTGAGCCATGTGCCCTTGACTGCATCTGAATGGACTGGCAGAGGGTCTGCCATGGGAATGTTTGCCTGCCCCCTGGATAGTTGGGGCTCAGTAAGTTAAGTCTATGTTGAAGTTAAGTTTCCATGTGGTCAGTATAATTTTGTTTTATAGGGACTGTATGCTGAGTATGTTACTTACATTTCTCTCTTTCTTGTTGTATGTAGATCCTCAATGTCGTGGTGCTATTGATTCTATTGAGCGCCCTGGCTGATCCAGATCAGTACCACTTTTCAAGTTCTGAACTGGGAGGTGACTTTGAGTTCATGGATGATGCCAGTAAGTACATCACATGGCAATTTTAAATATTTTGGTATTTTCAAGGGGAGGGAATCTGGCTTCCAGTTCTTCCTATTAAATTATGGGTATTGACTCGTGGGCCCATTTGAACTGATACTCAACTTTCCATCATTACAAATCAGATCAACAAGTATTTATGTGCTGCCCTCTGTTATAAGTACAAGAGTCTAAATGAGATCCCCCCCCCCCCGCTTTTTTCATCTTACGTTAACTTACCCATTTTAAAAATTATTGTTTTGTCATTGTCTTTTTTTTTTTACCCCAGCCTTTTGGTCTTTTGGGGAGGAGGCGGGTGTAAATGGAAGGAAGGTTAAAAGGATAATGCATGTCTTATTGTGCCTCCTATTGTTTTAGTAATAACCTTTCTGCCTTCCAGGAGGTGATCATTCTTTATTCTAGAAACTATGTTGGTTGTTGTTTGGTGGATTTGGGGCCTTTTTCTGATAAGTAGAAACATACGTACATGGGGATGTAAATGTGGGGTAAATGGGAGAAAGCTAGGCACCCAGCTCTAAGATCACAGAAATCTGATTATATTACAGTTAGAGTTACACTGTGTCCGTGCAAGCTGAAAGGAGCCTTGCTGTGCATAATCCCAAACAAAAGGTCACACAAATTTATTTCTCATTGGTTTTGGAGAACTTGAAATACATTTGAAAAAAACTGTTTCTGGGGCAAAGTGAGTAAACGGGAGATTGGCTCAGGATGCAGTTTTAGAGAGACTGGGAGTACTTGTTGGTCTTTTTAGAGATAGACTAGGAATATTTGTTGATCCCAGACAAACAGCCAGATATTTCTTCAGCAAAATGGATTTATTCCAGAACAACAAAGAATTGCAATTCAGGACATGGACTCTAATGCTGAACCGCCTGCAAATCCAGAGAAAGGAGATCAAAACAGGTGAAAAGGAAATGTAAGACAAAGAAAGTTTAAAAAAAAAAGATTCACTCAAGTGAATATCCACTCTTGGACCTTTTTAATGTGATTTGAATGATAGTCCTAAAAGTAATTACAAACTCCTTTCAAATATTTGAAATATGAGAGAAACCTAAAATTCACTGGAATTAATATCTAAGACAGTATAAAACATTTAGCGTTTTAAATTCTTAAATGCCAGCAAGCCTTTGAAGTTCCCTGAATTAAGCCTGTAATGTCAGATAATCATCACCCAGCTTTAACCTCTGGCAGTTAGAGCATAGCATGTGGTGCTACTGTTTGATTCAGGTAGAACCATAGCTGCATCATTCAAAACTTTTTCTCACCTCAGTTACCTTAGAGAGGGAATCGTGCTACAGAAACAATGAAAGATCATTTTAAATGTCAGTCAAACATTATATTTATAGCTTAGTCTTTTAACTCAGGGGAAGAAGGCAGAGAGAGATTAATATTAATAGAATTCATTATTCTTTCTGGAAGCATTTGTAAGAGAGCAGGGTTATTCAGAATAGAGAGAATGAGCAATGTAACAGCAGATGTCACGTCTCGGTCTGATAAGGTCAGGATAATATAATGCCTGCCCTTAGAACATGTTAGGAAGCAATGGTGGTGAAAGATGATGGATATAAAGTGTCTTCTGGTTCCCCCTTCACTGGGTGATCATATATGGGTAACCATAAATTTTTATTTTTATGACCATTTCCTTCCTCAGGTCAGGTATATCTACCCAGGGAACAATATAAAAATAAGGTTGACTAGAAATACAAATCTTCAAAATTAGGAAAAATCTGCAGAATTGAGGGGGAGAGGGAAGAAAAGAATGGTCAGCTGGGGCTTTCTCTGTGGCTGTTGGTACCACAGAGTAAGGCTCTTTCTGCTCTGTCACTCAGAAGGGGTCCCAGGCTGCCTATCTGCTCTCTGTTCCACATCCCCTAACAAGCTTGGCAGTCTGCACAGCTTGTCCACTTGTGTCCCAATAGTCTTGAGGAAATAGGCACATGTATGCAAGAGCAGGGGAAGCTGAGCCAAAGGAACCATGTTGGCCCTTTATTTTCATCCATGCACCCTTTTATCCTTCTATCCTTTCATTTATCCTTTAAATCACTAGGGGTAGTGAAGTAACTTGGATAATCAGGGCCAGCTGTTTCTATCTCTAGACCTGAAGGAGGACTGGGAGGCTAAGGTTACTGGAGCTGGGAGTGAGAGTCATATAGTTAGTTTCTTCATGAGACGTGGTGACCTTTGGTCTAGGGCTACTGCCAACCCAGGGCGACCTGACAGCAGATGGTAGCCTGGCTCTCTGCTTTTTTCTCTCTCTTTGATCTTGTCTGGGCTCCTCACTGGCTGAACTGAGCTAAAGGTAGAAGGTAAGGGAGTCCTGTCGATAGACCATATAACAGGTCAGCCTCTAGGCAGGGGAATGGATGATGAAGAGTGGATTTGGAAAGACAAATGGTAGAATTATTCACCTACTTATCTTAACCACACTATTTTGCCAGGTGTACATTTCCTTTCTTTGCCTACAAGAATACCATGAAAAAAAGTTTGCTTAAGCCCTGGCCGGTAAGCCCAGTTGGTTGGAGTGTTGTCTATAAACCAAAAGGTCACAAGTTTGATTCCCAGTCAGGGCACATATCTAGGTTGGGAGCTCAGTCCTTAGTTGGGATATGTGCGAGAGGCAGAGAATCAGTGTTTCTCTCACATTGATCTTTCTCTCCTCTCTACCCCTTCCTTCCCCTCTCTTTATTATCTATCAAGAAGCATGCCCTCAGGTGAGGATTTAAAAAAAGTTTGCTTAATGTCCTTTTAAAATTAGATACGTTAAGCCTTTGTAATCCCTTGATTTGTTTTAGGTCCTAAAACCTAAATTTGTTAGTAGTTGCGCAGGAACTAAATTAGCTCATGCAGCCAAAGCACCTCCTCCTGTGTTCTTAGCTCACCTGCTGCCTCCCTAATGATGTGTTCTGTTGTTTGCATTTTAATGTTTTTGAATTCAGAATAAGATTTGCAATTTAGCATCATTTACTGTAAGAATCATTTTTTCCTCCCAATTTTTATTTTGGAAAAATGAAAACCTTTCAGAAAAGTTTCAGGTACAGTGTACACCAATTTGCTTTTTTCATTAGCAATCATTTGGTGTTCCTTGTTCTTTATAGAATTATCTCTTATTAAATATTGAGTAGATAAAAAGCAGTATTTATAAAATATTTAAAAAACATATCAAATAATGGTGCTACAGTACTTGTGTAACCACCACTTGACTTAAGAAACTGATTTTTACCTTACTTTCCAAAGAGCCCTACATGTCACTTCCTGACTGTACATTCTTTTCTCTGACCTCAGAGATAGCTGCTCTTCCAAACTGCTTTTCTTTATACACTTCCCACATACATTTGTATCTCCAATTGATCTAGTTTAATTTTCATGTGCTTGAACTTTATATAGCTGATGCAAGTCTCTTCTTTGATGAAAAAGACTGTTTTGATGAAGGAATTATTCACACTTGTTACAGATGATGAAGACTTTATTCAAGAGGGCCCACTACAGTGGGGCTTTTCTAATGGCGGGGAGAGCTCTCAACTCCCACTCCAGCAAGCACAAATGGAGGTTTCTAACCAAGGAGCGGGGTGGGGTCTGTGACTGGGAAAATGCTAAGAGGAAGCATCAAGATCAGACCAACTCATTGTGATTCTTGCTGAAGTCAGGCCAGGGTGATAAGTTCTATAGGGTAGTGGGTAAGGAATTTGATCAGATATTAGGGTGATCAGAGACCAAGGGTGAGGGATTTTTCAATAAACTGGTAGCAGGATTCTTGCAAAAATTGGACTAAATGGGTCAAGGACAGGATTCAGGGTGTTTGGTCAGAGGAGAGTCTTAGTTTTGTCAGCATCTAATTGAGAAAACCTAATCTGCTTCCTGCTGCAAGGGAATCTGGAAAATTTAGGTTTTAGCTTTCTAGCCTGTACAGAATACCAAGACACATTAGAAGGCAGAATGAGTGCCTGCCCAGTGCCAATTCACCATATTCCCAGCAAGTATGTTTTATCAATAGTATAAGGTAAAGTTAACCCTATTCTTTTTCAGAAATCCATGCTTTAGCATCAACTTATTTAGGTCTCAGAAAATCCCCTTGTAAATTTTGACTATGTTAAACTTACTGATTATTTTAGGGAGAAGTAATATCTTTATGTGTTGTATTTTGACTAGTCACATCTTTTTTTTTTAACGGCTTTATTAAGGTATAGTTTATATATCAATAATATTGCCTATTTAAATTGTAAAATTCAATGATTTTCATAAATTTACAGAGATATGCAATTTTAAAAAGTATCTAATTACAATTTATGCCTTTCCACTAATGGAAGCACTCCAGTTGTGTTTCCAGAATTTTCTGTGTAGAGCATGTATATTTTTTTATTAAATTAATTTTATTTCCTTCTCTTCAGTTCTAGTTGAACATTTGGTTCTCTGGTGAACATAATCACAAAAATCTAAATGCTGTTTGTTGGTTTTTCTATCATATAAGCAATCTTTATGCAACTTAATTATAATTGTCACTATAAATCTGTCAGTATGAAAGTGTGGCTGGCAGGAGCTGATTTTTTTATTTTAGAAAGTGAGAAGTTAAGAGATTTTCTAAGCTTGACATTTAAGTATATTACTTAGTTAACTAATCTTTCCTAACTTTTTGTAGCTTATTTTAAACTTTTAGGTCCTACAACATGGATGAACCTTGAAAATACGATAAATGAAAGAAACCTGACATAAAAGGCCACACATATTGTATGATCTTATATATATATATAACATGTATAGAATAGGCAAACCCATAGAGACAGAAGGTAGATTAGTCGTTGCCAGGGGCTGGAGAGAGGAGGGAATGGGGGGAGCCTGCTAAGGATTTGGGGATTTTTGAGGGAGGAGGATGGAGAATGAAAATATTCTGGAATTAGTGGTGATGGCTGTGCAACTTTGTAAATATACTAAAAGAAACCAGTGATTAAAAGAATGAATTTTATGGCATGTGAATTCTATCTCAATAAAAAAATAATTTTATGAGGAAAAGTAAGACCCAGCATAAATACCCATGTCCTCTTACAAAATCTTTAGCGTTCCTCTTGGCTGAAAATACTGCTGCCCCCTCTGGAGTCCCCTAGCTCTTCATCTGTTACCACCTATTGAAATTTTCTTTTCCCTCTTCCAAGTACATGCTAAGCATCTAAGAACAAAGACTGTGTCCTGTTAATCTTTGCAGTGCCACAATATTTGTGCCATGTTACATCAATATTAAGCATTCATGAAATAAATTTTGGGTTTAACACTAAAGTTGTTAATTAATAAGTTACAAAAAACTCTTCCGTATGAATATACTTAAATAAAAAGTTAGGAACAATCACCACACACATGCAAAAAGTATATTAGAACCTCCCTTCTGTTTTAGGGGAATATAATTATGCCTTATGTCTTATTCTTCCCTAAACTTTTAACCTCAGAATGTGAGACCCTAGAGTGGGTACTTGAACCTGAGTTTTCTGTTTGTCCCTGTGGGGTTTGGGACTCTATATTTTGCTCTGAGTAGTTCATACTGTTGCTGTGAATTTAGCTGAAAATCATACCCTCTAGACTTAATGGAGAGAATATACCCCAAATACTGTTTGTTTCCATGATCCTCAGTGCCAGAAATGTTACTGAAAATTACAGAAAATTGAGACATAAGAATGACTTGTGATTGATTAAACAAGTAGGATGTAGGAACATAAATCAGAAGTTATGTAGCTAGCTACAAGTTTTGTGGGAAGGAAACAAACCCCCCCCAAAAAAGAAGGGAAAGTAAAATTCAAAATATGATGTTTATTAAACAAAGGCATTTCAGGACTTCTTTATATGCCTATTCTATTTCAATGGTTAACTGACCAAGTATCAGGAGACATTTTCTGATTATGCCTCTTGTGGCCTATGGGATAGATTTTCTTAGGATCCTTTTCACGTGTGAACTGCATTATTGAGCAGGCATTTAGCTGCGGAAACAGTGCGGCATCAGTGTGCTCTGACGTCGGCACATGGAGCCTGCTGTGCACAGAGTAAGTGAAGGGTATTGCTGTCACTGATGATTGTAAAAGTCACTGTAGTTTTGTTAGAACCATTTCTTCAGTTGCCTGTGACAGTTACAAAGAATGAAATTTAATTCTTCAGAGTAACTCTCATTTACCATGGTGTGCTACACATTATTTCAGAGGAATTGACATGCCAGGACGTTGAATGTACTATAGTAGCCCATTTTACCTTACCTACTCTGTTTTTATTTGATTTATACTTTGTTTTACCTCAGCTATCATGCTTGTGGTATATTTAGTTTCTTCATTGTGGTTGGTATAATCATTTATAGCAATAGAACTTTGAAAATTTCCTCCTCAAATTAATATTTTTATGGTAAATAGTATCTCATGTGAGTGGTGATAGAATATTTTATGACTTTCATTTTGTACTTTTAAAATTCTTGATTTTATATTCTTTTAAAAAGGTGGATACTTAAAGTTTTTCATGATTATGTGAAATTTAGTTCTGGGGTATCTATTTTCAGTCTAGGAATGTAATTCTTATGAAGATTATTATTTTGTCATATTAATAAAGGTTATTACTATTTTTATTTTTGAATAATTCCTTGAGTTTACGTATTTGTTTATTATTTTTTAAAATCTGTGAGATAGTCAAAGAACATCCTATGATAGGCTGGCTTCTGTAAAATAAATTTTCTTTTTCATTATAAAATATGCCTGTACAGAATTTGGAAATCATAAAAGTAGACAAATAATCAAATAATAAACTCTGCCTGAGTTTAAGTTTCAGAGATTGCTGTAAATTCTAAATAGGCTTTGACATAATAATTGCTTATTGATGTCTTAACTCTCTTTAGAATATCATCCACCACTTGCTAGCTGGGCAGCCTTGGGCAAGTTATGTGCTTTTTCTTAGTCATCTTTATCTTCTCTGTGATGAGGATATAATAACAGTACCTACCTCTTAGGTTTGCTGTAAGGGTTAAATGAAGTAACAATAGCTAATTCACTGAGGAAAATGGAATAAAGAAAAAGCAGACAGCATACATTCCACTATGTTCATAGCTTTATGCAGGAATAAAAATACAATACTCTCATTGCTTCGTATACAAATGACAGCACTAGAATGGATGTGTGCACTTACTGTACCTGTGTAAGTGGAGACTTTTCCTTTGCATTTAAAGCATTTAAAATGCATTCAAGTTTATTCCCTCCATTGGCCCTACAAGAATCCTATGAGGCATAGATGAAATTTCTTTGTAGGTACCTCTTTCCTCACAAGAGGGTAAAGGTAAATTAGTATTGAAATTTAAAAATGAACTATAAAATATATATGTATCCTGAAAGAAATCATGTCTTTTAACTACTGGTCTTAGGTTATAACCTTCATATTTTTTTTTGAAAATCATATTTTTACTCTAGTAAAAATCATCAGCATTGTTATAAACTTACTGCATTAACTCTGTAGACCAATTTGAGGAAACTTTTTTTGAGGTGGCAAATGGTCTTTGCTGAAACGTTTGCATATCCATCCTAGAATGTACTTCCACCCTGTGCATCTGTTTGTAATCCTTCTACTTTAAATGTTCTCTTAGCTCTGAAGCTGAGGACACAGAGAGGATGGTTCTAAAACTAGAATACTACTTTCTTTTGGAGAAGTAACCTGCAGGGAGAGGCAGCCCGGGTTGGCACACTACTGAAAGCTGAAGTAGAAGCAGCTTGCACAGGACACAGAGCCAGAGACTGAAATCGTGAGAGTGGGATTAGTCATGGTTCAGCTTTTTGTGCAAATGCTCTCAGCAAGTTACATAACCTCCGAGCTCTGGTTTCATAATCTGCTCCATGGGAACAGTAACATCTACCTGAGTGAGGAGGACTCAATGAGATGTCTGTGAAATGCAGTGGAAACCGTCAGCACTGGGCAGATACCCTACTACATGGTTTTTGTGCTCTCTTGGTGTCAGTGAAAACCCCACACATCACCTTCAGAAACCCAGTCGTAATCCCAGTCACACCATACTTATCTAATCAGAATATCCCAAAGGTATGGTAGTATGACCTCTTGAATAAATGTTCGGTGAGTACCTACTATGATATAGGTATTGTTCTAGACCAGCATGTTCAACAGAAAAATAATGTTCTTACGTACAGATGTAAATTTTCTAGTAGCCACATTAAAAAAGGTAAAAAGAAACAGGCAAGATTAACTTTAATAATATAACTCATTTAACTCAGTACCATATATCCAAGTTATTATTTCAGCATATAATCAGTATTAAAATCATTAATGAGATATTTTACATTCTTTTTTGGTATTAAGTCCTTGAAATTTAGAGTATATTTTAATCTGACAGCAGCACATCCCAATTCAGATTAACCTCATTTCAAATGCTTACTGTCTACATGTGGCTAGTAGCTACTATATTGGTTCTCTGTCCCCTTCTCAATGTTGGGGCTATAGTTGTGAACAAGATACAGAAAGTCCTTTCCCTCAGGAAGGTTCCTCTAGCAGAGGGAAATGGACAATGTGCAACAAATATGAACAAGACAATAGTGATAGGTACCAAAAAGAAGATGAAGTAGTATGTGGGAGTGCCTGGAGGGAAGCTCTCTTGGAGTAGTTGACATTGAGCTGAGAGACCTGCGTGGTTAAAAAGGCAGAGCTAGTCGTGTGAAAATATGGGTCACGTTTCTTCTAGTTGGTAGGAATTGCCCTAAGGTGGGATAACCTGGTTGTGTGTAATGAACCAAATGGTATGGCTGGGTTATAGTGAGCGAGGGCATGTGGGATAAGGTCAGACAAGGTTAGGGAAGTAGACCTGCTTTGGAATAAGCAGACATGAAGGCCATGATTAAGAAACTGAGGTTTTATATTAAATGAGATGGGAGGCCAGTGGAGGGTTTTAAGAGGGACATGAGACACATAAGTTTGTAAAATACAAGTTAGACTCCTACATGTTAAAAAACAAGCAAACAAAAAAACTATATATAATTCAGTTGACCAGATGACCAACTTTTTAAATGTATCTGAAACTAATATCTCTTTTGCATTTTTGAAATAAACATATGTAAGTCAGTCTCTTAGCTATAGGCATTTATATGATTTAGGGAGAATATCTTTTGAGCACTTTATTTTCCTTAGCTATATTAAATTCCCAAAGAACTCTGGTGTTTACTTAGTATGAAGTGCTCACTTATAATTGGTTTATAAACAAAATGCCTTTGAGGAAAGACTAAAAAAAGTTTAAACAGCCCTGGCTGGTGTGGCTCAATGGACTGAGTGCTGGCTTGCAAACCAAGCGGTCTCCAGTTCAATTCCCATTTGGGGCACATGCCTGGGTTGCGGGCTGGGTCCCCTGTAGGGGGTGCGCAAGAGGCAACCACACATTGATGTTTCTTTCCCTCTCTCTAAAAGTGAATAAATAAAATCTTAAAAAAAAGTTTAAACAATGGATCTACTCATTATTTTTTATTATTTTTTATTTTTAATCTATTTTATTTTTATTTTATTTTATTTATTTTATTTTTATTTTATTTTATTTTATTTTATTTTATTTTATTTTATTTTATTTATTTTTTTACTCTTTGGCAGACATGTGCATTGCAATTGCAGTTTCTCTTCTCATGATCCTGATATGTGCAATGGCGACTTACGGAGCTTACAAGGTAAGCAGCTTTGAAGTAAGATGGGCCTTCAAGAGATTCATACAGAAACACCTGGTCCGGGAAGGGACTCTTACAATGTTGCCGTAGCCTAATTTGGATTAAGTGTAGTAAATTAAGAGGGCTTGGAGCAGGGCCTGTTGGCTAGATACCCACCATGTCCCATTGTTTCTAGTTGTCTGACAAGAACTTGCCTGCCAAGTGTGTTCCTCTTGTCCTCAGCTCCCTGTAGATCACTCATTCTCACTTCTGAAACCTAATAACTCACCCCACCTCTTCTTTTTTTTTTTGGTCCAAAATGTCGTAATATGCCCAATGTTGCCTGAATTCCCCATGAGCATGCATTAAAATTTTAATTTTTTTCCCCGTTTAAAAAAAAAAATAATAATAAGCTGGGCCTTTTCCTCCATTCCTTACATGTACAATCTGTACCATTGTCTGAAAGAAGTGAGGTGTAGTCATTTTCAGTTTTCTATAGAATCTTGACTCCTCCTGTTTGGCTTACCTTGTCATCATGGCCTGGTCTAATGACTTGCTATTCCTCCATTTCCCTGCAGATTAAGAAAAGATTTCTCTGAATTAAAAGAAATAACGTTCTGTAATCTTGAACACATGAACATTAACATCATATTTTCTCTTCTGTCTAGCAACACGCTGCCTGGATCATCCCTTTCTTCTGTTACCAGATCTTCGATTTCGCCTTGAACACCTTGGTCGCTGTCACTGTGCTTGTTTACCCAAGCTCCATTCAGGAGTACATACGGCAGTTGGTACGTGGCCGGCTGTCCCAGCTGCTGCTGCTCTTCCTGAGGGAACCCTGGTTAAGTAAGGGACACAGAAGTATTCACATAGACATGCACTCATATTAATTTGTGGATTTTTAATTTGCATCTGAGTTACTGACTAGAGATTTTTGAATGTTATCTTGAAGGTGAGATTTTTTTGTTAGAGTGCTTTTTGGAAAAAACAAAACCTCCTGAGATAAGTTGGTGGCTGTGGTGATGGTATTAGATGCACCTACCTAAAGTAGTTACTAATTGTCTTATTTTTATAAAATGCAATTTGCTCAGTTATCAGCAAAGGATAGCTTTTTGCCTCTGCTGCTATATGGGAAAAATGGAACTCTGCTGTATGCTGCATCCCAAACTTGTTTGGCCACAGAATACTTTCTTCCCCAAGAGCTTTTTGGTTTTCGTTTTTTTGTTTTTGGACTAGTTTTCTGAATGTTTTTTGTTACCATATGTGCGAATATTGATAGCTGGGTATTAGAAAGTTTGTGGAGGGTGTGACATTAGACTACTTTTTGCACCTTTACATTAAAAAAAAATTTTTAATGTATTGATTTTTAAAGAGAGACATTGACTTGTTGCTCCACTTATTTATGCATTCATTGGTTGATTCCTGTATATGCCCTGACTAGGGATTGAACCCGCAACTGTGGTGTATCAGGATGACACTCTAACCAACTGAGCTATCTGGCCAAGGCTTGTGCCTTTACAGTTTTAACCTTTGTGTTTTAAACTGTGAATGTGTCTTAAAATTCAGTTTCTTCAAAATCTTAGAATGTTTTAAATGGAGAGAATATTCACTCTGGAGATTTTAATAGTAGTCTCTGAACATGGGGGAAGGAGCAGGGTTGTTCTGGGAAGGGAGAGACGAGACTGGAATTTGATGTTACAAAGGAGGTTAAAGAGTTCAGTGGGGAAATGGGTGGGTGGAGGGAAAGGAGGAAATGGGGCAGCAGAGGTGTGTGATCTTGTGGAATCGTGCCCAGACCACATAACTGGTTCTCAGCAGCCCTAGACTGAGAAGCCTCCAGTGTTTAGCTCCTTAAGAGTGTCTTCTAGCCCTGGCTGGTGTGGCTCAGTGGATTGGCACCTAACTGTGAAGCAAAGGGTCACTGGTTCGACTCCCAGTCAGGGTACATACCTGGGTTGCAGGCCGGGTCCCTGGTGGGGGATGTGGGAGGCAACCACACATTGATGTTTCTCTCTCTTTCTCCCTTCCTTCTCCTCTCTCTAAAAATTAATAAATAAAATCTTTAAAAAAAAAGAAGTTAAAAAAAAAAGTGTCTTCTAGGTTGTTGTGGATGCCATTTTTCTTAGTGATAGCTTCTCTCTGTTTAAGAAAACAAGTCCATGTTTTGGTAGAACATTGTGCCAAGAAAATTTTTGTGTATTTCCCATGTGCTAAATTTATGTTATCCCTTGTGGTATACATGAGTGTTTGTGCATGAGGAGGTTTATACAGGGTGTGGTGAAAGTTGGTTTACAGTCATGAGTACATGAAACACAGAATTTATTCTTGTGTAGTTATTGTATTATTTTCCATATGAACAACTGTAAACCTACTTTTGCCCCACACTGTATTTGACCAGCAGATTGTACAGAATGCTCTGTCTTTAAAGCCTTGTGGTTTGCTCTGTAATGATAGTTTGGTGCTGGGATCAACCTTGGAAGTGTGGAGGAGTCCTTATCTCTGCATAGCCTATCATGTGAGGGGGCTGAGTATATTCTGTGTTATAGCACACATATTGCAGAGGTTTATGAATAGGAGCACAGAGCCTAATATGTAGGCAAGTGCTTAGAACACTGAGAATACAACCTAGACTTTGTATCATACCCCACACTGTTCAGTCACCGTACTCATTTGCTTTAGAGCCACTAGTAGTAAAATGATAATATTGGTAATGCTGACAGTAATTTAATAATCTCTTTTTAAAAAATCACTATCTACTTTTATTTGTAATCATAAACCAAATAAAACAGATAAGTATGTTCTACTTAAAAATTAGTTTGGGCTGAAAGAGTAAGGTCTGCAGATTATCATGATGCCTAAGAGACAGTAATGAAAAGATTGTTAAAGAGCCACTGATTTTAAGGCCCTTGTTGACAAGTTGAGATGTAGTGAGTCCCGAGAGGCTGTTATCTGAGAAGGGTTGGGGGACAGCACCCACTAATGCCTCTTCTGTTTATGTGGAGTCTTACAAAATGCAGTTAAAATAAACTGCATGTGTGTTTATGGGTTTCAGCTGAATACAGAAACAATCTTCACTTTTCTGGGGGGAAGAGTATAAAGATCTTTACAGAAAGGGTCACATACTTCCACTGTAATCCCCACCCTCCTTTTTTTTTTTTTTTAATTAGACATAGAAACAATAGGATTTCATGTTGGCCTTGTGAGCAGCAATTGGTTTTATTCTTACCCTTTAGGATAAGTACTCAAAAACCCTTCCAGGCTCCAAGGGAAGGGACCAGTTGATCACAAAGAATGACTTAGATTTTATTTCTCAGATGTTTTACCCAAAGTGAAAGGAGATTCTAAACATCACTGAGTGATGCTCACCCTGGGCGGAGGGGGCAAGCACATGAGTCACGAGTTTTCTCTGTATTCTTCCTGAACATTTGGAACTTCTTTGTTGCGTCTCAAAATACTGCTGATGTAAAATCCAAACGCATAGTACTGGCTGATAAAGAAGAGATCAAAGGTGTCAGTGCGCACTGGGCCTCCTTCCTGCACACTTACCTTGGCCAGTTAAATGCAAGGCTGCCCTCAGCACTGTGCTGGTGCCTCGTGGTGAAGCTCTATCCCTCCCACTAACTGCAGTAGCCAGTTTTGATTGTCCTAAAAAGGTATCCTTTGACCTGGTAGTTTAATCAGTATGGCCAGATAGCAGAATTTGATTATCTGTTTTCAATGCTAAAATACCTCCTGTTATAAAAGATTCTGCTCTTTGAGAAGTAATATCAACAAAATGCTATATGAAGAAGGCACTATTTTAATTGGTTTCTCCCACTTGCCTTGCACAGGCTCTTTAGAATGGTTCAGGATTTGCAGGAAATCAAATATCATAGGTATATAAAGTCTACTGCATTTTAGCTCTGGCTGGTGTGGCTCAGCGGATTGAGTGCCAGCCTGTGAACCAAAGGTCATTGGTTTGATTCCCAGTCAGGGCACATGCCTGGGTTGCAGGGCCGCGTCCCTGGCTGGGCATGTGAGAGGCAACAGATCAATATATCTCTTACATACTGATGTTTCCCTCTCTTTCTCCCCGCCTTACTGTCTCTAAAAAAAATTAATCAATAAAGTTCTTAAAGGAAAGAAAAAGACTACTTACTGCCTTTTAGTTTTTTGTATATTCGGAAGGCAAAGGTCTGTTTTCAGTCTCGTTCATGAATCTTCCTCCAGTTTTTCTTTTCAAGAGTTGTTGCCTGAATTATGAACAGATTAGCCCCTCCTCGCCACAACATTTGTAGCTTTTTCATTAGTAGAGGTGGGCTAGAAATTCTTTGGTGGGGGTCGTTAGAAGCTCTCTGCTTTAACTGTTTTCTGATAGGCATATCTGATTAATGCCTAGGGAATATAATCCTGAATGATTAATGAGATTTGCTAATGATGTGCTTTTCTTTTGCAGCCTCCTGATTTTCCCTATAGAGATGATATTATGTCAGTGAATTCAACCTGTTTGGTCCTTATTATTCTTCTGTTTATCAGCATTATCTTGACTTTCAAGGTAAGAATGAAGATTTTACTTACTGCTGGAATATTCTAGTGCCAAATAAGTAAACAAACATGAGTCAGCTCATTCTCTTGCTTTAGATGTCAGCACTGTTTTTTGATTTCCTCACAGTTCTGTTCCTTCTCTTATCGATGGGAGAGATAAACCCTCATCACACTTCCACAGGCCAGTCAGGGGGTGCTCAAAAATTTATTAGGGTGAGAGTAAATTGATGAAATGTTATGCATTATGTAGTATATATATTATATGCTACAGCATTTATTACAATGTTTGTAATTTGATTTTAAAATGTAATATATTCTGAACATCATTCTATAACAGTTTATTATATGAATTTATCATTATCTAATAAATTACTTAGTGTTGGACACCAAGACAGTGTCTTCCTTTCTAGTTAATATTGCTGCAATGAGTAAATTTAAATACATCTTATATATACTTATGCCTTCCTCAAGATACATTTCTTAAAATTAGAAGTTATGCATAACTTGAAGGCTTTGATAGGTAGTCAAGTTGATGTCCATAAAAGGTGAATGACTTAACACCCCTGTCAGCACTGTTTCCTCTCACCCTCAGCCCCTGAGGGCTGTCCTTTCTCATCTTTGTGGACCTGATAATAAGAACATCACTAGAACCCACACTCGTGTACTACTAATGAGCAGAAAATTCTCAAATGGTGGTTGAACTTTGAACTTTTAATTTTTAATATCTTTCATAGTCTTTATTTTGATGTAAAATTACCCAATTATTCAAAAATCAAACCTCAGTAAGCTTGAGGAAGCTGCATTCAGGAAGAAAAGTTATTTTAAATAGGTAATATGATGAAGTGAATCATTCAAAGAAAATGATTCATTGAAAATCATTTGGTTCTACATTTTTCCCCATGAAACACAATATTTTGATACTGCATGTGTAGTTTAATGGTCAAAGATCTGGGTGAGTTTTTTGCACAGATGTTGAAGCTTACCACCTCTGCAGTGCCCATTCCCCTCCACCCCAGCTTCCTGGCTGCTCCATCAACCCAGATCCTGTCCTGGGCCACCCCAGACCACTCAGGCTGTGTGTGGCTTTGGCACGGCCCCTGGCAAGAGGCCACAGACTCTCATATCCCACTTACTGCAGTTGTCTTTGAAGGTTAGACTCCCCTTTAGCTTTTCCCTGGTTTTGGTGCCTCTCCCTTGCCTTCATATTGTGTGTGTGTGTGTTCCAGTTTTTATCATTTTTACCTCTAGGAAAGTTCATCTGACAAAGCTACTCTGCCATTACCAGGAGCTCAGAAGCTGGATCTTCCCAGTGCTCTTTAAAAAGGCATTTTGATTCTGTAGGCATTTTCATTTGTATTGGAAATGCTTACCTGAGATTTTGAGTCAGAGGACTAGATTTAGCTTTTATCACTGCCATTTCTATCTGTGACCAGAGCCTTGGTTTCTTTGTTTACTAAAAGGCAGTGATAGTTAAGAAAACATTCTATAGGGGGTACTGTGAGATTCAAGTGTGGTAATGTATGAGAAGATGCACTGCTCATTCATTTATTCAGTAAATATTTATTAAAGATCCCCTTATGTCAGGACATGTTTTAGGTACTGAGGTTTGGTAGTAAATCAGAAAAATTCCTGTCCTGTAGTGCTTTTATAAATTTCAGAACAGTATTAATTATCATAATGAAAAGATACCATGCACATGTTCCATAACACTATCTCCAACCCGTGAGAAATGTGTACTTATTTTAATATTCATTTATTTACCTATCTCCTCTACTTAACTAGATTTTATTTCCTTGAGAACATAGACTATACCTTCATTTTTATTTATTTTTAATTTTATTTATTTTTTAAAGATTTTATTTTATTTTTTAGAGAGGGGAAGGGAGAGAAACATCAGTGTGTGGTTGCCTCTGGCACACCCTCTACTGGGGACCTGGCCTGCAACCCAGGCATATAACCTGACTGGGAATTAAACCGGCGACCCTTTGATTTGCAGGCCAGCGCTCAAACACTGAGCCACACCAGCCAGGGCTATACCTTCATTTTTATAGCCCTCTTAGCACTAAGCTGACGCCTCACATATGGAGACTCAGTAACTAGTAGTTTAAAAAAATATGGGTATATTTGTTGTGGTTTCACATATAAGTGTACCCCCATTAATGGCTTTCACAACATAAATTCACTGTTACTCATTGATAAGGTTTATCAGCATACCAGCTCCCTGCAAGTCAAAACCAAAAACCAAGACATGTGTCAGTTCCTCTCCTTCCAAAGACAGTAAAGGGAGCTGTACTTACCCCCCCAGCTCTGTGAGTACATGACGGACATGATTTGTCAGTGCAAGCTAGTTTAGGAAATACACTAAATTCTCTTTACCAGATTACAGAAATGTCAAATAGGAAATAAAGTCTCTGAAATAAGTCACTGGGTTTTTAGAGATAGCAGGCGAGAGGTTTTCCTCCCATTGGAGTGTTTCGTAAGTGCGGATGGTGGGCTTATGAAGTCCCAGACCCCAGGTACTTCCGCTCTGCTGGTTAGCCTTTCCGGTACAGATTTGTCACTTTAGAGGCCTCCCTTCAGGAAGAGTTCTTGTTTTAAAGAATTTGCTGTTTGCTGCCAAAATAATAGGTGACTAGTCATGTGATGTAACACATAAGTAATGTGTTATACATTCTTTTTTCATTTGTATTGAAATTCTCAAATAGTAGGGCTTTTTTTTTTCCCCCAACAAAGATTGAGTAAACTGAAGGTTTCCGTAAATTAAATATATTGTGTGCTTTGGTCAAGAAATATGCCATTTCCATCTCTTTTTTTCTCATTGTTAATAGCTTGAGATTGTTGCTGTTCAGGAAACATTTTTATAAGATAGCATTATACATTTTCATCTCATTTACTGTGAGAAGTAGTCACCACCAAATATGCATGCAGCTTAAGACAGACTTGTGTTCTGCGTAGAGTGTGACGTTTTACCTCTCTCTCTAGTAAAGTGTTGACAGGTACTCCTTTTGTCCTTAAATGTCTTTTTTTTTATAAAACAACTTTGTTGAGATGTAATTCAATATTATAAAATTCCCCCATTTAAAATACACAATTCAGTGGTTTGTAGTATATTCCCAGAATTGAATACTCACAGCTCTGTGCTTACACAGTACAATTTTAGGACATTTTTATCATGTGCCATTCACCCTTACCCCAACCCCTACCCCGGACGACCACTGGTCTCCTTTGTCCCTATAGATTTGCCTGTTTTCAATATTTCACATAAATAGAATCATATATGTGGTCCTTTGTGACTAGTTTCTTTCACTTAGAATAATGTTTTCAAGGTTCATGCATGTTCTGTGTAGCATATATCAGAGTTTCTTTATTATTTTTGAATAATATGCCATCATATGAATACACCACATTTTGCCTATCCATCCATCAGTTGGTTGTCATTTGTACTGCTTCCACTTGTTGGGTATTGTGAATATGCTACTGTGAACATTCATGTTCAGGTTTTTGTGTGGACATATGTTTTCATTTCTCTTGGGCACATACCTAAGAGTGGAATCACTGAGTCATATGGTAGCTCTGCTTAACCTGTTGAGGAACTGTTTTCCAAAGTGGCTGCACAATTTTGCATTTCCACTGGCAAGGTATGAGGATTCCACTTTCTCCATATTTTTAAACTTCTTTTAATCAAAGGATTTTAAAGCTAGAAAGGGATTTTGAAATCATTTAGTTCTAACCTTGTTACAGATGATTGAAATAAAAGTGCAAAGAGGTCGTAGTTCAAATGTCTCCCATAACCTCATGCTTTATTTCTAGAATGCGTTTATTCTGGACATTAATTTGAGTGTCTTCTTTGGATAGTTCATTGTGAAAATGGAAATGTTTTAATAAATGTCATTGACTGTTAACAGATGTACATGCTATAATCCATTTTTTAAATTATTTATTTTATTTTTAGAGAGAGGAATGGAGGGAGAAAGAGGAAAGAAACATCAATGTGTGGTTGCCTCTTGTGCACCCCTTAGTGGGGACCTGGCCTGCAACCCAGGCATGTGCCCCAACTGGGAATCGAACCTGTGACCTTTTGGTTCACAAGCCTGCGCTCAGTCCACTGAGCCATACCAGCCAGGGCTGTAATCCATTTTATAAAAATTGACTTGATAGTAAAATCATAGATAATCATGTAGAATAAAAAATCCTAGACACAGAGTTTAAAATGTGGTGAGAAATGGCTTACTTATTCTGTGAATTTTGGAGCAATGTGTTTGGCAACTGGTACTACCTTTTCTTATAATTTCTTGTTCTGCTTTCAGCCATCCCCTCCCCACCTTCACACCTTCTGGGGTGGTGTGATAGAATAGGGCTAGAGTAGCACCCTTTTGCCAGAAAGTTACTGTACCCAGTATGTGTAATTTTAAAGTCTTTAGTAGAGTCACTATGTATATTTATAATTTATGTAAATAAAACTTTTGTAATGTGGCTTTATTTATGCTGATATTTGAAATTTTCTGAAATTTGAAAACCAAAGATCTTATAATCACTACTCACTTTCAGGGTTATTTGATTAGCTGCGTTTGGAACTGCTATCGATACATCAGTGGCAGGAACTCCTCCGATGTCCTGGTGTATGTTACCAGCAATGACACTACGGTAGGTGCCAGTCACTCGTTGTGGGGTCTCCCCACATCAACTGTGTGATGGCTCCTGAATGTTTCTAGTGTTGTCTACTTTTTTCTTTCTAAGATTTTATTTATTTACTTTTTAGAGAGAGGGGAGGGGAGGGAGGGAAACTCGTTGTATGCTCCCCGACCAGGGACAGAACTTGCAACCCAGGCATGTGCCCTGACTGGCAATCAAACTGGCAATCTTTCACTTTGCGGGATGTTGCCCATGTGAGCCACACCAGTCAGGGCTGTTGGCTATGTTTTTACTCTTGTTGAAACATACTCAGGAGTTGCTTAGGCATCAGGGGATTCATAGTTGAATGAAATATGTTTCATTTTCCTCAAAGTTTATTAAAATCCAGATGGCTCAACATCTGGTTTATTTTAAAAACTATTACAGATAGAAAATAGATGTACCTTCTCCATATTTATGTATCTTAAGCCTGAATTACTAAACCATTGTATATAATTTTGCATAGTATGACTATACTATCTCACTTGACTTATGAAATTAAACCTAGAAATGTGATATTACAGGTAGAGAAATAAGAATGACAGAGGTTTGTCTTTAAAACTTGCCCTGCATATGAAAACCTTAGTAAGAGAATTTAGATGATCTATGTTCATGCTTAAAATTTTTAAGCCTTAAATATGATTTTGGAAAATGTGTCTTCACTGGAAGAGTCCTAGAAATCGTTTGCACTTTATGTAAATTATTTTAAACTGTCTGGCACATGATGAGATAAAAGCGTAAGTCCTCTAGGTACTAACCTCCCTGTGTACCCACCACCTTCGCATTCAGCACAGAGCCTGACGCAGTGCTCTCCGCAGGCACATGCTGAAGGAATGACTATGAAAAGGATGGGGGTGAGCGTGTAGGGTGGGTGGAAGTGGACACTGCTGCAGGGGATAGAATGGACAGGACAGATGCAGGGTAAATACCAATAGTGTGTCAAATCTAAACTAGAACAGACGTTTATATTTTGCTTTGCGTTTTAAGTTCTGGTGACTTGTTCACCCTGTGACCTTACTGAAATAATTTAATCTGTCCTTACCATTATTCCCCTGCGTATAAAATAGGAATAAAATAATTTCAAACTTTATATTAAATATATAGTTGCATTAGGTGATAATGAAAATAAAAATGTATTTTTCTTCCAAATTAAATGTTAGATGCTCCTATAATTCAGAAACAGAAAATGTCTACACTACCCTAATGCCACCACTTGATTTTTTATAGCCCATTCTATTCCCCATTGTACTGCATAACTGCATACATATGTGATGTGTCATTTTGACATAAGGACTTTGTCATCAACAGAAATAAAAAATATTTTCTGATAACAGTTGTTGAAGATATCTCAAAATATCATTTGCTCATCACTGCTTGAAATTGTAATCATTAGTGTCACTACTAGAGCTTGATATTTAATGTTGTAATAAAGAAGCATGTCTGTTGCTAAATATAGCAATAGATAGCAATAATCGATTAGATAGATAGATAGATAGATAGATAGATAGATAGATGTAAGCTGATACTATTGAGAATTCTCTGGGGATTCTGAGGGAAAGCATGTTATACATGAATGGTTTTCCTAAGTGCTCACCAAACATTTGTTAAGTTGAATCGAATGTGCATGGGCAGTGGTTTAAGAAAAGCCTGTGATCAGAGGTACAGAGCGCAGCATACACAGATGCTGAGGAGCCCTTGTCAGGGAGGGGTCTGCAGAATCCTGCGTGGTGATTATAGTAAACACAAGTCTGCTGGCCCTTTAAAGAAGTTTGCTTGTGTCAGTAAGTCTCTTTAAGGATGTAACTTCAAAATTATTATAAATTTGATACAGCTATTGGCTAAAAGATTTTTTTCCTTCTCAATTTCTGGGTATTTAGTTATCTATATGTTTCTTTTTTTATTTTATTTTTTTTAAAAATCTGTGTACATTTATTATCCTGCTTAAACCATGAAAAGTCTAAACAAAGTTTGAGATTTTTGAGTTTGAAGAACCATGAAGAAGCAAGCAAGATATATCAGAACCTTACCCTAAATATCATGATGTGTAGGACTTATAAGGTGACAATATTTTAGAAGTTTCTCAGAAAAGGTAATGTCCATTTTGCATGTGTTAGCATTGATATACCTTTGATGGTGGTTTTTTTTTTACAGTGCTTTCTTAAGAGTCGTGTGTATTTTTAATAGAAGTAAAGGGAAGAGCTAAAAAGATACACATTGTATGATATACTTTATTTTTTATTTTTTATAATTTTTGGTTTTCAGTTACAGTTGGCATGCAATACTAGTTTCAGGTATACACCTCAGTGACCCAACACCACAGAAACCACCAAGTGATCATCCCGAAAATCCCGCACACACCTGACATCACATATAGCTGCCAGAATACTGTCGACTACATTCCCTTGCTGCACTGCCCATCCCCACTGTCCTGTAACAACCAATTTGCACTTCTTAGTCCCTTCAGCTTTTCCACATCTCCTCCCGGGGTACAGTGCATTTCAACTCAAAGGAGACCCTAAAATTTGTGGAAGTTGAAGGGCTGAGAGAATTTAAGAACCACTAAGTCCCTAAAATACATCTAACTAACTTTGTACAGGAAACATTTTTCTCCCTTTGAAAGATTCAAAATTAAATATGGAGTAACAGCTAAGTTTTATTTAGGCTAACATAAACTCAAAATAGTTTTACTTTTTAATAGGATATCCCAGCTCTTCTAATAATGGACCTCCTTTCTTCAGAAAGGGTTCCAGCTTGGCAGGAGTTTGTAGCAGCTAGGATTTGGGACCAGGGACTAGTGCCAGCTGGGATTGTTTCCTGATATGCTGACATAAGATGCCCGATTACCTGATGGTAGTTGCTGGTCATTATCTCCTCAGTCATTCTGTATCAGCTTGCCATTTTTAAGATAAGGAGACTTGAGTTGCTGCTGATAATGTTACTACTTTGTCAGAGTTCCCAGTGAGCCTTTTTTTTCTTTATTTTTTTGAAGAATGCTATTCTTGGGAAAGGGAGATTTATCATTTCTCACAACTCAGTTGCATGGATAGTTCATTCTAAAACACAGGGATAGATCACCAACTTGAAGTCTCACCTTTCTGACAGTATTTAAGTTAAGAAAAAAACATATAATGGTATTGTGATTATTTTTAAAAGCATACTTATATATAAAATTATTAATATAAAATATGCAGTAAATGCTTAGGTTTCCAAGTATTTCATAAATGTCATAATTTTCCTAGCAGTTTATTTGAAACAGGATCTATGGAGCAATATAGGGGTTGGCAAAAGTAGGTTTACAGTTGTGAGTAGGCCATACAGTTTATTTTTATATTATTAGTCACTAATTATTGTATTATTTTCCATATCAACAACTATAAACCTGCTTTGCCCACTCCTGTATGTATTTTAAGTCTCTATAATTTTTGGTTAAAGAAACTAGTTTGTCTCACAGATGAAATTTTTCTGATTTTAGTCCTTTGTATTTCTGGTAAATTAGATCTTGAAGCTTCCCATATTTATGTTCCCATATTCTCACTTTTTTTCAAGATTACTTCATAGTTGATTATTTGTTCTTCCACCGGGAGGCAGATAATACCTGGTTGATTCTCTTTCTGGGATGATTCTCTTTCTGGATGTCCACAGCCATTGCTACCTAATACCCAGATTCATTGGTTCATTGGGGGTCATGTTATGATGACGTCCTATCATTCCTTTTTCATTTATTAGCTGGAATATTTCTATAAGGAGAGGCTTTCCCTCCTATACTATTTGGTTACCCAGTGGTATTTGTGATGTGGATAAATATACTTGGTTTTGTTCTCTTTATTTATCAGTTTTCAGAATGATGAGTTGGTCCATTGCTTTCTAGTGGTGACCAGTGAGGAATGGGGTTTTTCTGCTTGTTCAGTTTTTGGTTGTGTTTTTTTGTGTGTGTATGTGAGGTGTGTTTTTTAAGTAATAAAAAGGGCCTGTTAAAAGAGCTGGAAAGGTCCAGCTGAAAAGTACAAGTATTTTGATAAACTTTATCAGTAAACCTAAATAAAACTTAACCTGTTATTAATACCTATTTTGAAACTCACAAAGGGGGAGAAATAAAAGTTTTCTCTAAAAAGCTGGTACATTATAGTTAATACACTTATTTATGCTCAATTGTATCAGTTTTGAACAGTTGGAACCTCTTCAGGTTGGTGCCCAGATCTTTTGATACCATCTTTGATACCCCCCTCGGTGTCTGGTATGTGTGATGAGGCGCTCCACCCTCACCATGCACATTGCCTGTCCCAGACCTGAATCAGCTGTCTCAAAACAGCACAGCTTCCTTTTGGTGGAGACCATAATCTGCAGTTCTGGGGCTGGAAAACGGATTTCTTGTTCTTTTCTTTCCTTCTTTCGAGGCAGGGCTCTTCATGTTTAAAGATTGTTTTAATAGAACTAAAGGAGGTAATATTCTGCGTTTCTAAATGGGATTGGAATGATCTAGTTTTGTCATTTTCCCTGGTGTCCGTAGCTATATTAATATCCTCATAGTGTGTAATAATGTATGCTTATCTTTTGTCCACGTCTTTTTTTGGAATCTGCACAGACAAAATAACAAGTTGTGTCTTTCGCTTCCTATCAAATATTAGGCTAGATGGCTTTTCTCCCAGGCTGAATAGTCTCAGGGTCACCTCTGTAGAAAGATACCGGGGCCCTTGTTGGT
Source organism: Anoura caudifer (assembly GCA_004027475.1). NCBI lineage: Eukaryota > Metazoa > Chordata > Mammalia > Chiroptera > Phyllostomidae > Anoura > Anoura caudifer. The sequence goes on along the minus strand of PVKU01012794.1, from coordinate 3,296 downwards.
AGAAAATGAAATAAGTGTGCTTTTTCCCCCTGTAAAACAGTATACATATTATTAGGCAGACATATACTTTCTCAAATAGATAAGGGTTATTAAAATACTGGAGGTCATTTTTGTGGGTTAATCTCTCCTCCAGTTTCCCAACCAAATCAGATCCCACCCACACCCCCAATAAACCCCTTTGAAAGAAATGCCAAAGATTAAAAGGACACAAACTCTGTTAGTTCTTCATGCCTTAGGGTCTTGGTATTTTGTTCATGGCAACCTTATGTCAAAAAAAATACCTACCTGTTCATTTCATTAAGTAGTCAGGTCCAGATAAGAGTAGTAGCTAGTATAGTGTCTAACAGTGTTTTCCTTGAAAATATAAAATATTTGGTTTTTTGAGTGACCAAAGCACACGGTTGGGTCTTCTAGGGAGATGCAACCTTTCTTCTGGAACGTTGTAGAATTTACATTCTGGATGCGTAGGGCTCATAACACATTCTCTCCCCTACCTCCATCAAAATTTGACATTAAAAGGAAAAACGTATTAAAATACTAAACATATATATTACAGAAACAGATTTCTTTCACATTAAAGTTTATGCAAGTTGAGATTTTAAAAGTGATTTTAATTTTTGCAATTTTGTTTTGCTAATAGTACCCAGCATTTGGTTAAGTTCAACAGTAGGGAACCAGTTGCTCTGAAATTGGAGCACTTTAAAAGCATTGCAATTAATATTTAGTGAAAATGTTGTCTAAAGTTATAATTTCAGATAAAAGAATCATGGTCTTGGTAATGTTAACTACTTGGCAATTTCTAACTACTTAGGGGTAATAGCAAAAGCTTAAACCTGATGGGGTCTGTTAAGCCATGTCTCATGGTATGCACTAATCCTGGTGAACATTATATATGGGGTTATTGTTTTGACTTCAAAAAGTATTTTGCTCTGTGGGGTCTTTCTTTGAGTCTGACTGCTTGAAAAACAGTTAAAGTCAGTGACCTGGTCAAGGCCAGATGATCTCCTCAGCAGCCATTTTCTAACAGATTTCTCTGAGGGGCCTGAAATTAATTAAGGCTGACTGACCCTGGGCTGTCAAAACGCCACAAATAAATTCTCAGTTGACCAAGAGGGGTTGGGGGGTGGGGTGGCATTTAGTAGTGTTCTCAGTGATTTTCAAAAATTATGTATAAAAAATTTCACTGTATTTTTTCTTCTGTTGCTTTTAAAAGTTGGGTTATTCATTATTTCCTAGGTATAGCTTGAATATTTTTAGAAACAAGTTTTTGGAGGTAATTTTACCCCCCACTGTAGAGAGGCTAAAGGGTAGGGAATGAACAAAAGTGAGGGTTCAGTTCAGCAGAGATATTAATAGTTAGATTTCAGAAGTTCCTTCATACCTGAGAAGTGACAGTTACCAGGGTGAAAGTATAGTCATCATTGTGCAGATTCTTCAGGAATGTTCTTAACTAACTTTCTGACATGGTGTGAAGGGTATTCATTGAAAGGTTTAGTTACTAGACTGGCTCTTAAGATCTCCTTCAGTTCTGGAAGTTTCAGATTCATGCGCACTAAATACACCTCACATATGAAACAGCTCAGCCCCACGCATTTTCCCATATCTTCTGTGTGCACGCGGCTCTAACAGAAAAGTGTCGTGGGTGAGAATGTACTGGATGTCCCCTGAGATTTCCTCTGGAAAGCTTTTCCCTGCTTCAGTGTAGGTTCCGTTGTTACGGAAAATAATTTGGAAAATAATGACTCTGGCGCAATTTGGGGTAATGGAGTGAGGCTTTATTACATGCGTGGACCCAGAGGAGGCAGTCTCCAAATTCTGGGCCCCGAACCTTGGCTGAGCAGGGCTTTTATGTTCTCTGGACGCCCTATCCTATGTGGCAAAAGCAGGAGGTACAGAAGCTGATGCGAAAATAACTCTAGCCTTGAGGCGTCCTTATCTGAAGCTGAGTGTACAAAAGCCAAAGCAGAAATTATGACTGCCTAATTGAAACCCAACAGCTGGCAGTTTCTAAGTAACCTAAACAAAACTCTTTCCCAGTTCCCAGTCCTTCTTCTGCATCACTTTGTCCTAGTTGACTTTTCCCCTACACCGTGGTTTAGGGTGGCAGTGAGTGACATTAACTTGGCTTTTCTTTCTTCCATCATAGCATTTTCTTCCTTTAAATATAGCGTTTAAAAATTATTTTCTAATCTGCTAGAAATTATCTCTCACCTATATAATAGACCCATTATTTTACCCAGAGAGCATCTGGGACAGTCAGCAGCACATAGATATTTGAAGAAGATTTCAAATAAACCCAGTTTTCATTGTGAACCTGGATAAGAGTATATTGATCAATTGCTTACTTGGAATACTCCAATAATAGCAAGTGAAAACAATTTCTATTAGTTTTGTAGTAAATTGAGGACAAAATCACTCTCTGTTTTCATTGTATTTTACTTGAAAACACACAGAACTTGACTACTTATCACAAATGTCCAAAATAGAGTGCATATTGATTTTCTCTCTAGGGACAAATGAATTTTATTTTTATTTTTTAATATATTTTATTGATTATGCTATTACAGTTGTCCCATTTCTCCCCCATCATTCCCCTCCACCCTACACACCCCCTCCCACCCACATTCCCCCCCTTTAGTTCATGTCCATGTGTCATAAGTTCTTTAGCTTCTACATTTCCCGCACTACTCTTACCACTCCCGTCTATTTTCTACCTACCATCTATGCTACTTATTCTCGTACTTTTTCCCCCTCTCTCCTCCTCCCACTCCCCTGTTGCTAACCCTCCATGTGATCTTCATTTCTGTGGTTCTGTTCCTGTTCTTTTTGTTTGCTTAGTTTGCTTTTGTTTTAGTGTGGTTGTTAATATCTGTGAGTTTGCTGTCCTTTTACTGTCCTATTTTTTATCTTTTTTTTCTTAGATAAGTCCCTTTTTCATTTCATATAATAAAGGGCTTGGTGATGATGAACTCCTTTAACCTGACCTTATCTGAGAAGCACTTTATCTTCCCTTCTATTCTAAATGAAAGCTTCGCTGAATAGAGCAATCTTGGATGTAGGTCCTTGCCTTTCATGACTTGGAATACTTCTTTCCAGTCCCTACTTGCCTGTAAGTTGTCTTTTGAGAAATCAGCTGACAGTCTGATGGGAACTCCTTTGTAGGTGACTGTGCCCTTATCCCTTGCTGCTTCTAGAATTCTCTCCTTCATTTTAATCTTGGCTAATGGAATTATGATGTGCCTTGATGTGTTCCTCCTTAGGTCTACCTTCTTTGGGACTCTCTGAGCTTCCTGGAC
>PVKU01012793.1:0-32966 GCA_004027475.1 Anoura caudifer | reverse complement strand
AGAAGAAGAAGAAGAAGAAGAAGAAGGAGGAGGAGGAGGAGGAGGAGGAGGAGGAGGAGGAAGAACAGTAGCAGCAGCAGCAGCAGCAGCAAGGGATAGAAAACCTATTTAAAAAGTAGTGATGGAAAACTTCCCTAATTTGATGAGAGAAAAAGTCACACAAATCCAGGAAACACAGAGTCCCAATCAAGAGGAACACAAAGAGGCCCACTTCAAGATACATCATAATTACAATGGCAAATTTCCAAGACAAAGAGAGAATCTTAAAGGCAGTAAGTGAGAAATAGGAAGTAACATACAATGGATCTCTAATAAGGTTAGCAGCTGACTTCTCAATGGAAATGCTCCAGCCAGAAGAGAATGGCAAGAAATAGTCCAAGTAATGAGAATCAGAGACCTGCAGCCAAGACTACTTTACCCAGCAAGGCTCTTAATAAAGAGAGATGGCCAAATAAGGAGCTTCCCAAACAAAAGAAGTCAAAAAGAATACACCTCTACCAAACCAGTTCTTCAACAGATACTAAAGGGACAGCTTTAAGGAAAGGAAGGAAAAGAGAGAGAGAGGAACACAGGTACAAAAATGGCAATGAATAAGTATCTATAAATAATGACCTTAAACATGAATGGATTAAATGCTCCAATCAAAAGATATAGAATCACTGAATGGATAAGAAAGCATGACCCACAAATATGCTGCCTACAAGAGACCCACCTCAGGACAAAAGACCTACACAGACTCAAAGTAAAGGACTGGAAACGACATTTCCAAGCAAGTGTACAGGGGAAAAAGCCAGGGTAGCAATACTCATATCAGACAAAGTAGAATTCAAAAGAAGGGCCATAAAGACAGACCCAGAAGGTCACTTCATAATACTCAAGGGAAGAATCCACCAAGAAGACATAAACATTGTAAATATATATGCACCCAACATAGAAGCACCTAAATACATAAAGGAAATCTTAGAGGACTTCAAGGAAGATATTGACAGCAACACAACTATAGTAGGGGATTTTAACACCCCACTGTCCAAAATGGACAGATCTTCCAAACAAAATATCAACAAAGTTATTGTGTCATTTAACAATATTCCAGGTGAAATAGACTTAACTGAGATATATATAGAGCCCTTCATTCCAAAGAAATGAAATACACATTCTTTTCAAATGCACATGGAACACCTTCCAAGATAGACCACATGATAGGACACAAAACAAGCCTCAACAAATTCAAGAAAATTGAAATCATACCAAGCATTTTCCCTGACCACAAGAAACTGAAACAAGAAACCAACCCCAAAGAAAAAAACCCAAAACACTCAAAATCATGGAGATTGAATAGCATGCTATTAAACAATGAATGGGTCAAGAATGAAATTAGGGAAGAAATCAAAAAGTTTCAGGAAACAAATGAAAATGAACTCACAAAAACCCAAAACTTATGGGACACAGCAAAGGTAGTCCTCAGAGAAAAGTACATAGCAATACAGGCCTACATAAAAAAGATAGAAAAATCTCAAACAAACAACTTAACCCTATACCTACAAGAACTCAAGGAACAAAAACAAAGACAGCCCAGAGGCAGTAGAAAGAAGGAAATACCCAAGATCAAAGCAGAATTAAATGACATAGAGACTAAAACCACAATTCTAAGGGTCAACGAATCCAGAAGCTGGTTCTTTGAAAAGATAAACAAAACTGAGTAGCCTTCAAGCAGGCTCATCAAGAAAAAAAAGAGAGAGGAACCAAATAAACACAATCAGAAATGAAAGAGGAGAGATTACAACTGACACCACAGAAATACAAAGGATTGTAAGAAATTATTATGAAGAACAATATGCCAAGAAATTTGAAAACCTAAGTGAAATGGACAAGTTTCTAGAAAAATACAATCTTCCAAAACTCAATGAAGAAGAAGCAGAAAGCCTGAACAGACCAGTAACAGCAGGTGAAATTGAAGCAGTAATCAAAAACTCCTGACACAAAAAAAAGCCCTGGACCAGATGGTTTCACAGGAGAATTTTACAACGCATTTAAGGCAGTTCTAACCCATATCCTACACAGACTATCCCAAAAAATCCATAGTGATGGAAGACTCCCAAACACTTTGGATGAAGCCAGCATCATCCTAATTCCCAGAACCAGATAAAGACAAAACAAAGAAAACTTCAGGCCAATATTACTGATGAACATAGATGCTAAAATCCTCAAAAAAATATTAGCAAACCGCGTCCAACAATACATTTAAAAGATCATACACCATGACCAAGTGGGATGCATCCCAGAGATGCAAGGATGGTTCAATATTCGCAAATCATTAAATGTAATACATCACATAAACGAAAGCAAAGATAAAAATCACATGATCATATCAATAGATGCAGAAAAAGCATTTGATAAGGTACAACACCCATTTATGATAAAAACACTCAGCAAAATGGGAATAGAGGGAGCATTCCTCAACATAATAAAGGCCATATATGGGGACCTACCGCCAACATCATATTCAATGGGCAAAAACTAAAATCTTTTCCACTAAGATCAGGAACAAGACAAGTCTGTCTGCTTTCACCACTTCTATTCAATATAATATTGGAAGTCTTAGCCACAGTGATTTGACAAAAAAAGGAAATAAAAGGCATCCAAATTAAAAGGAAGAAACAAAGCAATCATTGTTTGCAGATGACATGACGGTGTACATAGAAAATCCTATAGACTCAGCCAAAAAGCTGCTCGACCTAATAGATGAATTTGGCCAAACAGCTGGATACAAAATCAAAACTCATAAATCAAAGGCACTTTTGTATACCAACAATGAAACAGCAGAAGCGGAAATCAAGAAAAAAATCCCACTCACTATAGCAAAAACAAAAATAAAATACTTAAGAATTAACCTAACCAAGGATGTAAAAGACCTGTATGCAGAAAACTACACAACACTGAAGAAAGAAATCAAGGAAGATACAAACAAATGGAATAACATACCGTGTTCATGGATTGAAAGAATCAAATCATCAAAATGTCTATACTACCTGAAGAAATTTACAAATTCAATGCAATACCTATTCAAGTACCACTGGCATATCTCACAGACATAGAACAAACACTTCAAAAATTTATATGGAACCATAAATGACCCCAAATAGCTGTTGCAATTTTGAAAATGAAGAGCAATGTAAGAGGGATCACAATGCCTGATACCAAACTGTATTACAAGGCCTGTGTAATCAAAACAGCTGGTGCTGGCACAAAAACAAGCACATGGACCAGTGGAACAGAACAGAGAGACCAGAAATAAACCCAAGTCTCTATGGTTAATTAATATCAGACAAAGGGGGCAGCAATGTAAAATGGAGTAAAAATACCCTCTTCGACAAGTGGTGTTGCGAGAAGTGGACAACTATCTGCAAACAAATGAAACTCGAACACCAACTTACACCATACACAAAAATAAATTCAAGGTGGATGAAAATCTTAAATATAAGCTGTGACACCATTAAAGTCCTAGAGGAGAACATAGGCAGGAAAATATCAGATATTTCATGCAGTAACATTTTTACTGATATGTCCCCTAAAGCAAGGGACATAAAGGAAAGAATAAGCAAATGGGATCACATCAAAATAAAAAGCTTCTGCATGGCTAAAGAAAACAGTATCAAAATAAAAAGAGAACCAACTGTATGGGAAAACATATTTGCCAATGATACCTCAGACAAGGGTTTAATCTCCAAAATATATGAAGAACTTACACTACTCCACTCTAAGAGGCCGAGTAACACAATTAAAAAATGGGCAAGGGATTTGAACAGACACTTCTCCAAGGAGGACATACAGAGGATCCAGAAACACATGAAAAGATGCTCCATATCGCTAGCTATCAGAGAGATGCAAATTAAAACCACAATGAGATACCACTTTACACCAGTCACAATGACCATCATAAACAAAGCAACAAACAACAAGTGTTGGAGAGGTTGTGGAGTAAAGGGGACCCTAGTGCACTGTTGGTGGGATTGTAGACTGGTATAGCCACTATGGAAAGCAGTATGGAATTTTCTAATAAAAGTAAAAATGGATATACCATTTGACCCAGAAATTTCACTGCTAGGATTATATCCTAGGAACCTTGAAACACCAATCCAAAAGAACCTATGCACCCCAATGTTCATAGCAGCACAATTTGCAATAGCCAAGTGTTGGAAGCAACCTAGGTGCCCATCATAAATGAATGGATCAAAAAACTATGGTACATTTACACAATAGAATTCTATGCAGCAGAAAGAAAGAAGGAGTTCCTACCCTTTGCAACAGCATGGATGGATCTGGAGAGCATTATGCTAAATGAAATAAGCCAGGTGATGTAAGACAAATGCCACATGATCTCACCTTTAACAGGAACCTAATCAACAAAACAAAGGAACCAGCAAAATATAACCAAAGACACTGAAATTGATAGCAGTTTGACAGTGACCAGAGGGGAGAGGGGAGGAAATTTCAGGGAGAAAGGGTAAGGGTTTACAGAAACAAATATAAAGGACACATGGACAAAAACTAGGGGGCTTGGAAATGGGAGTGAGGTGGGGAGGGCTGGGGTGGTGGGCTGGATGGGAGTAAAAGACAGAAAACTGTAAAAGAACAGCAATTAAAATAAAATTTTATAAAAGAATGTAAAAAATAGATTCAGAGAAAGCATTTAATGATGTACAGGACCCATTTATGGTGAAAACACTCAGCAAAGTGGGAGTAGAGGGAACATATCTCAACATAATAAAGGCCATATATGAGAAACCTATAATCAACATCATATTCAACAGGCGAAAAGTAAAATCTTTCCCACTAAGATCAGTAACAACACAAGGATATCCACTTTTATCACTACTATTCAACATAGTATTAGTAGTCCTAGGCATAATTATAGACAAGAAAGAGAAGTAAAAGACACCCAAATAAGAAAGGAGGAAATTAAACTGTCATTGTTTGCAAATGACATGATAGTGTATGTAGAAAGTCCTATAGATGGTACCTAAAAACTAACCTAATTAGTTTTTAATAAGTAATTGACCTAATAAGTGACTTTAGCAAAACAGTGGGATACAAAGTCAGTATTCAGAAATTCAAGGCATTTTTGTACACCAACAATGAAATCTCAGAAACAGAATTCAGGAAAAAAATCCCATTTGATATAGCAACGAGAAAAATAAAGTACCTAGGAATAAACCTAACCAAAGAGGTAAAAGACATGTACTTGGAAGGCTACAACACTGAAGAAAGAAATTAAGGAAGACACAGATAAATGGAAGCGTATAACATGTTCATGGATTGGAAGAATTAACATCATCAAAATGTCCATACTACTCAAAGCAATTCATAGATTCAATGCAATCTCTATAAAATACCAGTGACATATTTTGCAGATATAGAGCAAACATTACAAAAGTTTATGTGAAACAATAAATGACCCCAAATCACTGCAGCAATTTCAAGAATGAAGAACAATGTAGCAGGGATCACAATACCTGATATCAAACTGTATTTAGAAGGCTACTGAAATCATACCATCCTGGTACTGGCATAAGAACAGACACATAGACCAATGGACCAGAATAGAGATCCCAGAGCCCAGAAATAAACCCAAGCCTCTATGGTCAATTAATATTTGACAAAGAGGGCAGAAGCATAAAATGGGGTAAAAATAGCCTCTTCAAAAAATGGTGTTGGGAGAGCGGGACAGCTACGTGCAAAAGAAAAAAATGAAACTCAATCACCAACTTACACCATACACAAAAATAAACTCAAGGTGGATAAAAGACTTAAATATAAATTGAGACACCATTAAAGTCCTAGAGGAGAACATAGGCAGGAAAATCTCAGATATTCCATGCAGCAATACTTTCACCGATATGTCCCCTAGAGCAAGGGACATAAAGGAAAGAATGAACATGGGACTTCAACAAAATAAAAAAGTGTCTGCACAGCTAAAGAAAACAGCAGTAAAATGAAAAAAAGAACCAGCCATATGGGAAAATATATTTGCTAATGATACCTCAGACACGGGTTTGATTTATAAAATATATAAAAAAACTCACACAACTCCACTCCAGGAAGACAAACAACCCAATTAAAAAGTGGGCAAAGGACCTGAACAGACACTTCTCTAAGGAGGACATACAGAGGGCTCAGAGACATATGAAAGCATGATCAGCATCACTAACCATGAGAGAGATGCAAATTAAAACCACAATGAGATACCACTTCACACCAGTCAGAGTGACCATCATAAACAAATCAACAAACAACAAGTGCTGGAGTGGATGTGGAGAAAAGGGAACCCCAGTGCACTGTTGGTAGGAATTCAGACTGGTGCAGCCATAGTGGAAAACAGTATGGAATTTTCTCAGCAAACTAGAAATGGAACTGCTCTTTGACCTAGCAATACTATTGCTGCTATTTATATCATAAGAATTCTGAAACACCAGTTTAAAAAAAAAACTTATGCATGCCAATGTTCATAGCAATAAAATTTACAATAGCCAAGTGCTGGAAGCAACCTAAATTCCCACCAATAGATGAGTGGATTAAAAACAAAAAATCATGGTACATTTACACAATGGAATACTATACAGCAAAGAAAGAGAAGGTGCTCCTACCCTTCGTGACAACATGGATGGAACTGGAGAGCATTATACTAAATGAGATAAGCCAGACAGTGAAAGACAAACACTATATGATCTCACCTGTAAGTGGAACGTAATAAACAAAACAAAAAACAAGCAAAATATATCCAGAAACATTGAATTAAAGAACAAACTGACAGTAACCAGGGGTAGGAAAGGGTAATGAGGTAAAATAGGGGAAGATCCATTAGGGAGCATGTAGAAAGGACACATGGACACAGCCAACGAGGGTGTGTTCATAGGTGGGGCAGGGAGCAGAGCAGCAGTGAAAATGGAGACAACTGTACTTGAATAACAATAAAAATAAAGAGATATAGCTAGAGAGATAAAGCTTGAGCTGAGGAATAACAAAAAGAATGAGGGGGGAGAAGAGTGAGAGGGAGAGTGAGAACAGAGAGAGAAAGGAATGGAATGAGGAGGAAGAGAGAGAAACAGAACAGAGGGAAGGAAAGTGAGTTTGTGAATATTAGTGTATGTGTGTGCATGGGGATGTGTGTATGTGTGTGTGAAGGAGCAGGCATGGGCAGGTGGGGGTGGGTTCTGGGGCACCCCTTCTTGCCAGCCACCCCTTCTCCCCAGCCTGCTCCTCTTTCTCCCTCATCGTTTCTAGCCCCAGTCTCAGGTAGGTTCATGGTGAGTGGACAGCATGCTGAGCCTCTGTGTCCACTTAAAAACCACCAAAGGTAGCTAAATATTAAACATCACATTAGGGTCTAGCCTTTTCTTTCAACATCAAACACAAACCTCTGCTTTAGTACTATTTTTTCAACTTACTCTATTCTTTGTTCCATTTTTACCTCTTTCTGCTTTTTGTATTAATTTTTATAATTCCATTTTATCTCCTTCTGTAGCCTATTATTTACAACTGTTATTTTATCAGTTGCTTTAGTATTAGCATAGTCTATGTTTAAATGACATTCTACTCTGAGTGGTAGAGTTTAATTTGAACATATTTCTTTTCCTGTCTCTAAAGCTTATTTTTAATCTCTACTTTTTAGGACCTGTATTAGGTCCTTTAGTAGGTTATACAAGTATAGTTGATTTTTTTACAAGTTCTGTAATAGAGAGCTGTAATAGAGAGTGAAGAAAGAAAAAGACCTTGTGTTGTAGAGATAGGTCTGAGATACATGAGAAACCTCAACCTTGGATGAGTTACCCTGGTCTAGATAGAAACACATTTTGGGGGTCAGCTCTTTACATTTTTGTCACCATTTTTCAAGTAATACCTTTTTCGACCAGTTATTTATTTCCACTTAACTGCTAGCATTCTCTGCTTCTGTCTTTAAATGCGGTTCCTGAACTCCTAAGAGTAACAAAAGCTAGATAAATTTGTCTCCAGCTCTCATTTACTCAATGTTTGTCTTAAGCAGCTTCCATTCATACTTGTGTCCTTCAAACTCTGAAATCCCTCATTATTTCTCTGAGACTATCTGCACTCTCAAAATGTTCTCATACTCTAAGCACCTTTCCTCCACATTTGAGTTTTGAGCTTCCAGTCTGCTTTTGGCAACTTTGAGCTTGGATTAAGCTTTTTCCACAGTGAGGTTCAAACTGAATAATTAAAAGAAGTGGCAGGCAATAAATTTGCAAAAGAGAAAAAACAAAAACTAGCATTCCTGTGAGTTGACTATACACAAGTTACTATACTAGATGTTTTCACATTGTTTTTCATTCAGTACTCACAACCATTTTTAATAAGTAACAATTTTTATTCCTAGTTAACAGACAAAATTTTTTCACATCTAATTTCAAGTCTGAGGTTCAGCGAGCATAAATTATTTTTGTCTATGGGCAGAAAGTTAGTAAATTGAGATTAGATATGAAACCAGGACTTTATTCCAAAGCTTTCTATGTTTCCTCTGTAAAAAATATGTTTTATAATATATTCCCATGGACATATATTTAATTGGTAATCATAGAACTTATCAAAAAGGTGTTCTTAGCTCTATTTTATAGATGAGGACACCAAGGTTTACACAAAGTTGTACAGAAAGAAAGGTCTCAAAACAGGGTGTGAATTCAAACATGCTAATTTTATCATGAGACACTTTCATTCAGTGGTTAAGTATGTGGGCTCTGGAGTTTCTAAATCGGTGACTTTAGGTAAGTTGCTCATCATAGTATGACTCATCTTTTCCTCATCAACAAAGTGGGGATAATAATAGTACTTCCCTTGTGAAGTTGTTGTGAGGATCAACTAAGATTCTATAAATGCACATGTGGCAGGTAATACATAAGATGTTATTATTATGAACAAGAATGGATAAAACCTACCTTAGTTACTGGGTTTTCAGGGAAGGAAATAAAGTCACTTCACGGAAAGTTTCAGCATAAAGCCATTAGTTTTTGGAGTAAGTCCCCTAATTCTTCCCCCTCTCTAACAGGCTTAGGTTGGGAATTGTAGGGAAACTGTGTTCAGGGTCTGTTTCTGCCACTACAATTGAGTCAGTTGTGACCACCTGCAAAGCCTTCCTGCTCTCTCTGGCAGCAGCAGGATTCCAGGCTAATGACATCATTCCTACTTAAGTGTTTCTACTTCAGGTTACTGGGCAGTCTGCCAGAGGGAAAGAGTGAGACAGAATAGAATGCACTCTCTACTAGGCAGGCTGGATGCCAGATGCTTTTCAGGTTGCTTACCTGTCAGGAGGAGGCTCAGAGACAGAATTGGACAATCAGCTCCTGAAGCATTCACAGAGTTGGGAGAACACTTCAGCAATCATTTTTGACCTTTTGCGTCCTTATTATTAAAATAGAGATAATAAGTCTTACCAGGAGGAGTGAATGAAACAATGTTTGCAAAACACTAAGACTGAGTGTCCCCTGCAGGACAGAAGTCTGGATTGAGAATTAGGACACCTCAATTTTCACACAGCTGTGAATTTTCTGTGTTTTTGTGTAAATTATTTGCCCTCACTGACAGTTTCTTCATCTGCATAATCAATGGTTTGGATTTTATAAATTTTTAGTGTTTCTTCCAGCTCAATCTGCATAAGCCATCATTCACATTCATTCAACCATCATACTTTTATTAATGCTTACCTACCACCCAGGAACTGATGACACTAGAATGAATAAGAAAGATGGACCTCAAAGAATTCAAATGCTATAATGGATATGACCCATGCATAGTGGAAGCAAGGTGAATAGAAACAACTAATTGCTCTTAGGGGCCTTGACAACGGCTCAGAGAGCACATATTTTTGAAATGGATCTTGGAGAACTAGTGTAGTTTGGCTAGGTGAGAAGGAATGGTCCCAAATAAAATACTTTTATTTTATTTCAGATTTTGCACAACTTTGTCTCATGTTGGGTCCAACCAGAAAAGGTAAGTCTTCATTCTCTGAGGGACATTTCTAGTCTCGTCTCCAAGTAAGATTGGAAGTTCAACTCCAAAGTGGTGACAATCAACATCATGTAGGTTTGGTGTCTTAATTCTGAGTTTTATCACTCTAATATAGGCCAAGGCTCAGCCAGTGTCTTAAAGAAGGGTGTATAGTTCTGGGGACATGGAGCAACCAGGAAATAAATATGTTTTCATGCTCTTCGCCATTGTTCTGGGATTCATTAAAAGGTGCGGGCCCCTCTGGGAAACAAAATAGCTAGGCAGGGAAACCGATGCTCTTTGGTAAGAATGACAGAGACTAGCTCCAGGACAGTGTGGGTATTGAAACTCCCACCAGGCTGGAGACAAGCCTACATTGTGAAAGTCATTCGTGTTGGTGATGGTGGTGTTGTACAAAGGTGGTGGTGGTACCGAACACTGCAGAGTTGGTTGGGTATAAAAATTATCTATGTTTCTTGTTTGCCTGCCCCCTATTTTTCCTTCATCCTTAGGCACCATAACTTTTCCTTATATAATTACTCCTTGTCCTCCTCCCTGCCCCCATTCAGTTCATGTAGTTCAAGTGAAGCTGATTCCATCTGCAGGCTGGGGTCAGTCATGTGACCCTAGCTTGGCCAACCAGAAAATCATGTCCCCCTTGCCACAGTGATCAATTCGCACCAATCAGAGAAAATATCAGAACTTACACTGGAGTGACTGGGAGAGAGGTGCCCTCTTTTAATAAGAATGACAGGAAGATAAGATGCAAGTCAGAGGTGCTAGCTACCATCTGGCACCCAGAAGGAAGAACTTGCTTAGGGATGAAACCTATATTGTGAAAACAAAACTTAGAAAAATTGATAGTACTGATGATACTGTTTAGTGTTCAGATGCAATTCTGCCTGAAGTTGAACCCTATCATGGACTTTGCAACTATGTGAACCAATACAGTTTTTCTTTCTGTTTAAACAGTTCAAAGTTAGTTTTCTTTCACTTGCAAACTTCCTGACTTCAGTGATGATGCTCTTATTCTTAGAGCTTCAGGCATGAAAAATGCGAGGTGGTTCTGACACCAGTTTTTCTATTCCACAGTTCTTTCTTCCCAGAATAATGGTCCAGACAGACATTTTTCTCCATAGGATGCCCAAACCAACATCCAACCTATAGCTCCAGAGCTCCCCTGTCTGCAGCATTCTCTTCCCACAACTCTTTTTGCTGCCTCTTTTTAAAAAAGTAACTCCCATCTGCTCATTTGCCTCCTGCTCATCCTTCTATTTCTACACTGTGTGCTTCCCTGGTCTCTGTCCCCAGCACTGAGTGAGCTTTGGAAATACACCCCTTAGACCCATTTCTCCTGCTGTGTTTTCACTCTGTCCAACTTTTAACTCTCTAAATGGCGGGCTTCTTTCTCCCTGGCTCAACAAATGACCCATCAAAAAATTTTAGCTGCACTTCTTGATTCACGAACCTGAAACTGTTTTCAGTGCCATAGATTCTTGGACATAACTTTTTGACATCCTGAAGATGGGTGGTGGCTCATCAGAGAGAACTTAGCCTACAGAGTCCAGGGAGAGATGCCCCATTGTATTGGTTTAGGTTAGTAGGAAAGTTAAACCAAGTCACTTCAAGTAGTAGGAACTAGTTAGATACTAACTATGATAAAGCCAATACTTAAAGAAAATGTATTGTAAGTTATACTTTGGGCTAGACACTTCTGGTTTGCACTTATTTCTCAAAACAGCTTATTAGGTATTATAATTACCTCCATTCTGAAGATGAGAAATCTGAGGTGCAGAGAAGTGAGGAAAGTTACTTCAGGTCACACAGCTAATGATGGTTATGGTATTCATCCATAGGGTTCACCCAAAATACCTGTGTTTCCACTTTCTAGGTACAAGGGATGATTGTCTTTTGGAAGTTGTGAGCCATATAAAATTTTTTTAAATATTTTATTTCTTTATTTTTAGAGAGAGGGGAAGGGAAGGAGAAAGAGAGGAAGAGAAACATCAATGTGTGGTTGCCTCTCACATGACCCCCACTGGGGACCTGGCCTGCAACCCAGGCATATGCCCTGACTGAGAATTGAACTGCAATAACCCTTTGGTTCACAGCCCATGTTCAATCCACTGAGCTACACCAGCCAGGGCCCGTATAAATTTTTGATCAATAAAATGTGAGTGGGTATGGCATGTATCACTCTGAGGTGAAAGCCCTAATGACCCTTTTCCATCAGAAGGTGACAGCTTCATCAGCCTGGTGAATGGGACACACAAAACAGTGCAGAGTGTCTCACTAATGCTCAATAAATTCATTAAAAAAGCAAAAAAAAAAATAAAAAATAAAAAATAAAATTATTGATCCATGACTTAGAGAATTCAACTGAATTTTAGCAGTTCTATATATTTTTTTTCTGTAAGAATCCTGAGAATGTAAGGAATCTTATAATGACTGGACAGCAGTTAGAAGTTTGGGGGTACAGCATCTCTGTAATATCCAGGGCACCTTGTCAACCTCTCAGCAACAAAATCTTAGGTTTTATGAGCACAGGTCTGAACACCAGCCTCCACTGCTCTCTACTCCATTTTGGTACCAGAGCAATTGTGTTTCCAGCTCTGTGTTATGGTTTTGCCTTCCCAGCACCTGCTAACCTAGGGTACCTCCTGATTCAAGTCATTCATGGTTTTTTCTTCATTCCCTCTATTTACCTCCTTGTCTTTGCTTCTTCTTCAGATGATGGCTTCTATAAATTGCCCCCTCTCTGTATCTTGAATTTTAAACTCTCTATGACTGTTGACTCAAAAATTCTGGGCCACTTTGAAGGCTGCTTACCATAGATTCATAGATCAGGAAATCAAGTGGTTCCCCTGTTCCAATAGGCTACCAAGAAGATTGGATCATCTCTAACAGACCTAGAGGTTTGTATAAAAAGTCCCTTAACACAATATATGTAAGTCAAGTCATTATACACCTTAAACTCACATAGTGCTGTATGTCAGTGACATCTCAATAAAACTGAAAAAAAATAATGATGAAAATAATCCCTCAAATACCATATTATCTCACCTATAAGAGGAATCTAATAAAAAAATAAACTAATGGACAAAATAGAACCACAGGCATAGAATCATGGAAGAGGCTGACAGTGAACAAAGGGGTGGGGCAAGAGGATAGTATTGGAAAGAAAGGGGAGGGACTAGTCAAAGAACATGTATGAATGACCCATGGACATGGACAACAGTGTGGGGACAGACTGTGAGAGTGGGGGGGTAGGATGGGCAAAGGAGGGCAATGGGGAAAAAGTTGGGACAACTGTAGTAGAATAACTACAGTTATTCTCAACTGTAGTAGAAAAAAATGATTAAAATATAAAAAAATAAAAGCAAGTTTGTGTGCAATGGTAGAAATAATGAGGCTTTCCATAATGGAGTAGTATGACCAGAAGGCATTTTGTTAAGCTTGTCAAGAATAGGGGCCCAGTAGCCACAGCTGGCCTCTTTTTCTTCCTTTGTTCCTCCTTACATAATCTTTATATACTGTACTTCCTTCCCTGGCCAAGGGCTGTCTGCCCCCTCCCCTCAGCCTGTGTCTCTCTCCTCAAAGCCAGAGAACTTCCCCTAATGCAGAGGTTGGATAGTTCTGAATACAAGTCTCTGACCATAGAGTAGAAATTCGGATCCCCAATTGACTCTTGAGAGAAGCCTGGTCAATATATTTTCTAAAATTAAAATGTAGTTGCACAAATTCTAGATGAATAACTTCTCCCTATAACAAAACTGTAGTGAAAATGTAATTTTTTTAATTTTTATTTTAAATGTTTTTTAATTTAACATTTATTTTATTTTAATTGTTGTTCTTGTACAGTTTTCTGTCTTTTACTCCCATCCCAGCCCACTGCCCCAGCCCTCCCCACCTCCCTCCCATTTCCACCCCCCTAGTTTTTGTCCATGTGTCCTTTATACTTGTTGCTCTAAACCCTTCCCCTTTTTCTCCTGAAATTCCCTCCCCTCTCCCCTCTGCTGACTATCGGCCTGTTCTCAATTCCAGTGTCTTTGGTTATATTATGCTTGTTGGTTTCTTTTGTTGATTAGGTTCCAGTTAAAAGTGAGATCATATGGTATTTGTCTTTCACTGCCTGGCTTATTTCGCTTAGCATAATGCTCTCCAGTTCCATCCATGCTATTGCAAAGGGTAGGAGCTCCTTCTTTCTTTCTGCTGCATAGAATTCCATTGTGTAAATGTACCATAGTTTCTTGATCCATTCATTTACTGATGGGCACCTAAGTAGCTTCCAGCACTTGGCTAATGTAAATTGTGCTGCTATGAACATTGGGGTGCAGAGGTTCTTTTGGATTGGTGTTTCAGGGTTCCTAGGATATAATCCTGGCAGTCGAATTGCTGGGTCAAAAGGTAGATCCATTTTTAGTTTTCTTACAAAATTCCATACGGCTTTCTATAGTGGTTGTAACAGTCTGCAATCCCAGCAACAGTGCACTAGGGTCCCCTTTACTCCACAACCTCTCCAACACTTGTTGTTTATTGCTTTGTTTATGATGGTCATTGTGACTGGTGTGAAGTGGTATCTCATTGTGGTTTTAATTTGCATCTATCTGATAGCTAGCAATATTGAGCATCTTTTCATGTGTCTCTGGATCCTCTGTATGTCCTCCTTGGAGAAGTGTCTGTTCAAGTCTTTTGCCCATTTTTTAATTGGGTTGTTTGTCTTCTTAGAGTGGAGTCGTGTAAATTCTTTATATATTTTGGAGATTAAAACCTTGTCTGAGGTATCATTGGCAAATATGTTTTCCCATATAGTTGGTTGTTTTTTTTATTTTAATACTGTTTTTTTTAGCCATGCAGAAGCTTTTTATTTTGATGAGATCCCATTTGTTTATTCTTTCCTTTATGTCCCTTACTTTAGAGGATATGTCAGTAAAAATGTTACTGCATGAAATATCTGAAAATTCCCTGCCTATATTCTCCTCTAGGACTTTAATGGTATCATGGCTTATATTTAAATCTTTTATCCACCTTGAATTTATTTTTGTGTATGGTGTAAGTTGGTGTTTGAGTTTCATTTTTTTTTTTTTTTGCATGTAGCTGTCCAGTTCTCCCAACACCACTTGTTGAAGAGGTTACTTTTACTTCATTTTATGTTGCTGCCATCTTTGTCAAATATTAATTGACCACAGAGAATTGGGTTTATGTCTGGGCTCTCTGCTCTATTCCACTGGTCC
This sequence comes from Anoura caudifer, assembly GCA_004027475.1. Taxonomy (NCBI): domain Eukaryota; kingdom Metazoa; phylum Chordata; class Mammalia; order Chiroptera; family Phyllostomidae; genus Anoura; species Anoura caudifer. The sequence continues at coordinate 17,739 of PVKU01012793.1, read as the reverse complement.
ATGTGCCTGTTTTTGTGCCAGTACCATGCTGTTTTGATTACAATGGCCTTTTAATATACTTTGGTGTCAGGTATTGTGATCCCTCCTACTTTGCTCTTCTTTCTCAAAATTGCTGCAGCTATTCAGGGTCATTTAGGGTTCCGTATAAATTTTGAAGGGTTTGTTCAATGTCTGTGGAGTATGCCACTGGTACTTTAGTAGGTATTGCTTTGAATCTGTAAATTGCTTTGGGTGGTATGGACATTTTGATGATGTTAATTCTTCCAATCCATGCACACAGTATATGTTTCCATTTATTCGTGTCTTCCTTGATTCCTTTCTTCAGTGTTGTGTAGTTTTCTGCATACAGGTCTTTTACCTGCTTGGTTAGGTTTATTCCTACATATTTTATTTTTCTTTTTGCTATATCGAATGGGATTTTTTTCTTCACTTCTGCTTCTGCTGTTTCATTGTTGATATACAGAAATGCCTTTGATTTCTGGATATTGACTTTGTATCTGGCTGTTTGGCAAAATTCATTTATTAGGTCGAGCAGCTTTTTGGCCAAGTTTACAGGATTTTCTATGTACACTATCATGTCATCTGCCAACAACGATAGTTTTGTTTCCTCCTTTCCAATTTGGATGCCTTTTATTTCCTTTTCTTGTCTAATCGCTGTGGCCAATACTTCCAATACTATATTGAATAGAAGTGGTGAAAGTGGACAACCTGTCTTGTTCCTGACCTTAGTGGAAAACATTTTAGTTTTTGCCAATTAAATATGATGTTGGCTGTATGTCTCTCATATATGGCCTTTATTATGTTGAGGAATGCTCCCTCTATTCCCTCTTTGCTGAGTGTTTTTATCATAAATGGGTGTTGTACTTTATCAATTGCTTTTTCTGTATCTATTGATATGATCATGTGGTTTTTGTCTTTGCTTTTGTTTATGTGATGTATTACATTTACTGATTTGTGAATGTTGAACCATCCTTGCGTCTCTGGGATGCATCCCACTTGGCCATGGTGTATGATCTTTTTAATGTATTATTGGATGCAGTTTGCCAATATCTTGTTGAGAATTTTAGTCTCTATGTACATCAGCGACATTGGCCTGAAGTTTTCTTTCTTTGTTGTATCTTTATTTGGTTTTGGGAATTAGGATGATGCTAGCTTCATCCAAAGAGTATGGGAGTCTTCTATGATTTTGGATTTTTTGGAATAGTCTGTGAAGGATAGGGGTTAGCTCTTCCTTAAATGCTTTGTAAAATTCTCCTGTGAAACCATCGGGTCCAGGGCTTTTGCATGTCAGGAGTTTTTTAGTTATTGCTTCAATTCCATCTGCTGTTATTGGTCTATTCAGGCTTTCTGCTTCTTCATTGAGTTTTGTGAGATTATATTTTTCTAGAAACTTTTCCATTTCACCTAGCTTTTCAAATTTCTTGGTGTACAATTCTTTATAGTAATCTCTTACAATCATTTGTATTTCTGTGTTATCAGTTGTAATCTCTCCTCTTTCATTTCTGATTGTGTTTATTTGGGTCCTCTCCCTTTTTTTCTTCATGAGCCTGCTTAAAGGCTTGTCAATTTTGTTTATCTTTTCAAAGAACCAGCTCTTGAATTCATTGATCCTTACAATTGTGCTTTTAGTCTCTATGCCATTTAATTCTGCTCTGATCTTGGTGATTTCCTTCCTTCTCCTTGCTCTGGGCTGTCTTTGTTTTTGTTCATCGAGTTCTTGTAGGCGTAGGGTTAAGTTGTTTGTTTGAAATGTTTCTATCTTTTTTAAATAGGCCTGTATCACTATAAACTTTCCTCTGTGGACTGACTTTGCTGTGTCCCATAAGTTTTGTGTTGTTGTGAGTTCATTTTTATCTGTTTCCAGAAACTTTTTGATTTCCTCCCTATTTTCATTCTTGACCCATTCATTGTTTAATAGCATGCTATTCAATCTCCATGATTTTGAGGATTTTGGGTTTTTTCCCCTTGGGGTTCGTTTCTAGATTCAGTCCCTTGTGGTCAGAAAAAATGCTTGGTATGATTTCAATTTTCTTGAATTTGTTGATGCTTGTTTTGTGTCCTATAATGTGGTCTATCTTGGAAGGTGTTCCATGTGCATTTGAAAAAGAATGTGTATTTAGTTTCTTTGGGATGAAGGGCTCTCTCTATATATATATCAGTTAAGTCCATTTCATCTAGAGCATTGTTCAATGCCACACTACATTTGTTGATATTTTGTTTGGAAGATCTGTCCATTTTTGACAGTAGGGTGTTAAAATCCCCTATTATAATTGTGTTGCTGTCAATATCTTTCTTGAAGTCCTCTTTATGTATTTAAGTGCTCCTATGTTGGATGCATATACATTTACAATGTTTATGTCTTCTTGGTGGATTCTTCCCTTGAGTGTTATGAAGTGACCTTCTGGGTCCCTGTTTATGGCCCTTCTTTTGAATTCTATTTTGTCTGATATGAGTATTGCTACCCCGGCTATTTTTTCCTGTCCATTTGCTTGGAACATTTGTTTCCAGACCTCCACTTTGAGTCTGTGTTGGTCTTTTGTCCTGAGGTGGGTCTCTTGTAGGCAGCATATGTGTGGGTCATTCTTTCTTATCCATTCAGCTATTCTATGCCTTTTGATTGGAGCATTTAATACATTTATGTTTAAGGTTATTATTGATAGGTACTTATTCATTGCCATTTTCATACCTGTGTTTCTCTCTCTCTCTCTCTCTCTCTCTCTCTCTCTCTCTTTTCCTTCCTTTCCATAAAGCAATCCCTTTAGTATCTCATGCAGAACTGGTTTAGTAGAGGTGTATTCTTTTAGATTTCTTTTGTCTGGGAATGGCCTTATTTCGCTTTCTATCTTGATTGAAAGCATTGCTGGGTAAATTAGTCTTGGTTGCAGGCCTTTGGTTCTCATTACCTGGAATATGTCTTGCCATTCTCTTCTGGCTTGGAACGTTTCCATTGAGAAGTCAGCTGCTATCCTTATTGGGGCTCCCTTGTATGTGACTTCCTGTTTCTCCCTTGCTGCCTTTAATATTCTCTCTGTCTTGGAATTTTGCTATTTTAATTATGATATGTCTTGAAATGGGCCTCTTTGGGTTCCTCTTGATTGGGACTCTCTGTGTTTTCTGGATTTGTGTGACTTTTTCTCTCATCAAATTAGGGAAGTTTTCCATCATTACTTTTTCAAATAGGTTTTCTATCCCTTGCTGTTGTTGTTGTTGTTGTTGTTGTTGTTGTTGTTCTTCTTCTTCTTCTTCTTCTTCTTCTTCTTCTTCTTCTTCTTCTATCCCTATTATACTGATATTATTACATTTCATATTGTCTTGCATTTCTCTTAATCCCTCTTCTTTTTTTCTGAGCCTTTTTTCCTTTTCTTGCTCTCTCTTGGTGTTTTCTTCTACTTTGTCCTCCAACTCGCTGATCCAACCTTCTGCTTCATCAATTCTGCTTTTCATTCCTTCCACTGTGTTCTTCAGTTCAGAAATTGTACTCTTCATCTCCTCTTGGCCCTTGCTGATAGTTTCTATTTCCTTTTTCATGTTGATATAGTTTGCAGTGAGTACACTGTAGCTTCCCTTTAGTTTCTGGTAGCTCATTGAGAGCTCATGGAGCTTCCTGATAACCATTTCTTTGAACTCAAAATCTGATAGCTGAGTTGCCTCCATTTCATTTCACGTTCTTTCTGGGGCTTCCTCCTTTTCTTTCATTTGGGGATTGTTTCTTTGTCTTCCCGTTGTTTGTGAGACTCTTCCTGTTAGCCTCAGCTTCTTAAATTGATCTGTTCTGGCTTCCTGGGTTTATGGTGTGAACTTCTGTGGTAGAATACCTGTGAGATTCAGTGGTGCTGTGTCCTTTGGGTATTCTGGTGTTCACAGCTTCCACTATCTCAGCTGTTGAAATGCCCCCTCTTTGGGACCAACTCTGGTTTTTTCACAGTTCCAGGGCTTTTTGGTTTGTTTTGTTTTTGTCTCAGTTGTGGGTATTTAAAAAGAAAAAAGAGGAAGAAAAAAATGTAAAGAAGAAAGATAAAAGAAAAAAAGAAGGAAGAAGAGATAAAATTGGAAAGAAAGGAAGAAGGAATAAAACAAGGAAGAAGTATTGAGAAGCAAAAGGAGCTGAGGGGTAAAAAAAGTTAAAAATAATGAAAAAATAATTTTAAAAATTAAAAAAAAAGAAAAACCAACAACTCTTACTGTTATCAGTCTTGCCAATCCAGTTTTTCTGCTCTTGCTGGTTCCAATGGCTGTGGGGTGATGGTATCCCTTTTCTCCCTATTCAGCACTCAGTTATTTTGGGGCTACTCTCCTCATAACTAGCCCAAGGACTCTCCGCACAGGGCCTCAGGCATATGTTCTGAGGCAGCGTGTGCCTACCCAGACCATAGTCAGGCACCTATGATCTTGCAGCTGTCTTCAGTCAGGCACAGGTGCCGATTGTCACTGTGGGCTGATCAATGGTCATGCAGGTCCCCAATGGCGCGTGGGTGCCGAGAGTTGCATGAGCTCCAGCGTGCAGTCCTCCCAGGGCTATGCGTGGGTATTCACATCCCCAGCTTGTTGCCACTGAGACCTTAATTCCTCCCTGTGTGATTTCAAGCAACCAGGTTTATCCCAGTGTTGCTGAAACCTTATTTGGCTGTGGAGGGTGTGGTTGACCTGGCTGTCTCCCTAATCTTGTGGTGAGCCTGGTGAGCGCTGGCCAGGAGCCTCAGCCCCCACCCTGGCATCTGCACTGCCCCTTAGGTTCTTACTGTTCTGAAGTATTCTCCTTTCTGTCTGTTTTTTCAATGTTCACTACAATTTTCAATCTCCTGTTTTCAAATATGCTGTGTTTCTGATGGCTATATGCTCTGTTCCACCATAAGTCAACAAGGTTTTTCTCCCATGTGTAGGGGGGAGTGGAATGTGCTCCCTCCTACCGCGCCACCATCTTCCTCCATCAAAATGTAAAAAAAAAATTTGATGAAGAATCTAAAACTCAATCTCAGCCTGTCTCCTTCTGTAGAATCCCCAGGTGAAATCACTTAGCAGCTGCTTGGGATTCTCCGACTCCAAACCCCCAGGGCCTCTCGGTCCAGGCAGCCAATGGGACTCCCCACCAAACACCCAGACTTACCAGAGATTCCCAAAGTCTGTCCTGGCACAGAGTTGCCAAAATATGTAACCAGAAAAGGCATCAGCGTTCAGGCTGCCTGTTACTACCAAATCCAATAAGCAATGACAGTGATTGAATCTTTTATGAGCACTTTACTCAGATGGCTGGTGATCTGAGAAGATGGCAAGTTCATACCCTAATGAACCTTCTCTTCCCTTCTCTTTCCTGGCCAGAATGTTTATAATGGAGGTGGGGGAAGACAAACAAGTTGTGGTGAGGGCTTTGAAATTCAGGGAGGATTAGGTGAGAAGCTGCAGCATTTGTTTTCTGGGCAGTGCTGTTCCCAAGGTGGGGAGGGTGGTCATCTGCTCTCCTTGGAACAAAGGTTTGGATGTCCTCAGGTGGTAATCCTCTATCAGTGCCCCAGTAGGCCGGCTGTTTCCCAGCAGCCAGGATGGGCCTTATCCGTAGTTTCTGAAACAAAAACTTTAACATACACATTACTTGCTAGGCTTGATAACTTTTTCCTTAAGCTAAAAATTTCCAGGTCTTGAGTCCCTATCACTTCCTTCTTTTCCTTCTTCTCTCTGGTGATTTCCAGGTTACCAGTTAGTAACTATATATATAGTTACTATGTTTGTGTGTGCTTTACATAAATAGTATCATTCATGTGTCAGTTTGTAATTTGCTTATTTTTACTCAACAATAAGTCTTTGCTGTTTCCATGTAATTATATTTTATAGATCTACTTTATTTCTTCAAACCATAGCTTCTTTTCCATAGTGTATCTGTATCACACTTTATTTAGCCAATTTCCTATTAATGAACATATAGATTGTTTCTCTTTTAAGTTAAAAACTGTGCTACAGTGAACATTCTTTTGTATGCTTTCCTGTGCAAATGTAAGTGATTGTCAACATCTGACTCTGATACTGAAAAATGAAATTCCTGGTTAATTTAGATATGCACACCTTAATCTTAGTAGATATTATCAAATATGAGCTCCCTTTGGAACCGAGCTTTAAGTGTCTTACTTTCTGCCTTGTTACCTAGATTGAAAAGCTAACACACCAATTCAAGTGCCGATTCATGTATCAGCAGACCAACATTTACTCCAGGCACTATGCTAAGGTATTTCCTACATTTCAGGATCCTACAGAATCTTCTGAGGTAAGACATATTATTACCACATCACAGATGAAAAATTTTAGGTTCAAAGCAGTTAAGATATTTCCCCAAATACAAAAAAATGATGAGGTGGCAGATTCAGGGTTTGAATCTAGTACCATCTGATTATAATGTCCTTATAAAGGATTATAAAGCCCATGTCCTTACTAATGAATTTGCCTCTCTCTGAATCCCTAAGACTGTGACTTTGGGTCTTCCAAGGAAGAACTATTTCAAGTGTCTGACCTCCAGTCTTGAAGCAGGAGTCTTACCCTGGAGCAGTGGTTGGCCCCCAGGCTGTCCAATGGCAAGGTATAATGTCAGAGGTGGACAGAAAAGAGTGGGGTTTTCTCTCTGTCAAGAGGCTGTGCATACAACTTCTAACCCACCTTATCTATGCAGTAGCCTGCACAATCTCAATATAAAATGCTTAACTTTGTGTTTAACCATACACATGGTTAAACATGATTCATAGGTGTGTCTGTGAGGTTATTTCCAGAAGAGATGAGCTAAAGTGAGTAAAGCACATCTCCCTCCCCACCTCAAGTGGGCATGATCCAACAAATTGAAGGCCCAAACAGAACAATACAGCCAAAAAAGAAGGCAAATCCTCTGTCTCTGCCTGCTGAAGCCTGTTCTACTCTTGGTTCTCTTAAGCTTGTCCTGAACTCCTGGGTCTCAGGCCCTGGACTCAGACTATAGTACACCACTGACTTTCCTGTGTCTCCAGCTTACAGATGGAGATCATAGGACTTCTTGGCATCCATAATCACATGAGCAAATCCCCCTTTGTGAGATAGAGATAGAGATAGAGATACACAGAGATAGATAGAGATAGAGATAGAGATAGAGATAGAGATAGAGACAGAGAGAGATAATAGAGATAGAGATCCTATTGGTTCTTTTTCTGTGGAGTACCCTGACTAATACACCAGAGGTACCTCATGACAAAACGTGGTTTTGTTTCATGTGAATGTTATCCATCATGAATGTCCAGGCAAAATATAAGTTCAGAGTTAGTCTGCCAGATAGAGTCTTTGAATACCTTTCTGAGGGCCTTGCTTCTTTTGATCAAGGCACATCAATACTCATGTCAAACACATGCCCCAGCTCTAATTTTCTGTGTCACCTGATCCTCTGAGTGGTGATTGATTCTTCCTAATCTGTTAAGTCTATGGTAGGAAAAGCCACATGAGTTTGCACATGAATGTGGCCCCCACTGCACTTGCAGCTGCACTTGTCTGCTGCCAGACCTTTGCTAATGTTGTTCCCTGTGTTTGGAGTGCCTGTCATTGCTCATCTTTACATGTTCACATAGGGACCAGCTTAAATGTCAAATGTCCTACCTGTGTTTCTAGATTCCTCCAGCCCACACTTGTCTTTCTATCCTCTGAACTCTCACAGTATCATCATACTTTCCTGATATGCCTCTACAATGTATCTCAGCTACTGTTGTTTGAGTTTGAGGTGTCAAATTGACATGAAAGTTACAATCCTGAATGTGAATCTTTACTCTGCTGGTTAATACTGTCTAATCTTGTGGCTGTTTGTCACATGATTCTCAAGAAATTTTAAATATTTTGTACTTAAAAAACTTTTATAAGATTGCAAAGTTATTTAATATCCCTAGTCATCAATTGTAAAATATGAATAATGAAAGCAACCACAAAATTTCTGTGAGGATCAAGTAATGTAATAAAGCATTTGGCACAGTGCCTGAGACCATACTGATGGGATCTTGATTAGGCAACTCCAGCATTATTTATTAATATGAGTCACCATTTATTATTTTCTCTTCTCTTTTCATGATATAAATCTTTTCATGCCAAATGCTCTTTTTTAGCTGTAAGGCCTTGAGCAAGTTACTTAACCTCTCTGTGCCTCAGTTTTCTCACTAATTTTTCACTTATGCATGAGTTCATCACGTAGTTATTGAGTGACTGCTCTGTGTCCAGCTTAGTATGCAATCCTGGAGAAATAAAGAAGATTTATTTCTCCAGGGTTATCATTCTCATGATAACAACTTATCGTGAAAACAAAATGATAAGTTATTATGTCCTTATGACACTTGCATTTATATTGGGGAAGTAGATATAAGTCAAAAATACCACACAAATTGTGAAGTGAGGCCTGTGATGCATGTTTGAAATAGAGGTACATGCAGAGGGGGATTTGGCCTAAACAGGGAGTTCTGCCAGGGAGATTGAACTGAGTTCTGCATTATTAGAGTTTAGTAGAGAAAGGAAGGACGGAAGCTCAACGAGAGCACCATGGAAAGCATGCACCAAGGCCCTGGGGTGGCAGGGAGCATGTTGACTAGGAAGATCATTGAGGCTACAGAACAAGATTGAGAGAAGAAGCATATGAAACTCTGAGATGAAATAGAAGAGGTAGTCTCACACATTCAGACTTGCCTCCATGAAATGTTCCTGGACTGATAAAATGAAAACAAGAGGTCTTTGAGTCTTCCTTAGGGTGGAGGGTAGGGTCTAACCACTTTCTATCTATGCACTTGAGAAAAATATTTCTATGAATTCTGACATGATAAAAACTATGTTACTCCTGGATTGATCTCATAGTAGACACTACTAAATATCTGCTCTTGGTCATTGTCTCTCCTTCAAGCATGCAAAGTTTCATTTCCTTATTAGTATGAGCATTTATTTTAATTTGTTTACAGTTAAAGCTCATGAATTTGGATTCTACCCATACAAAAATCTGTAATATTAAAAAAGAAATTGGGATGATGTTCAGAAGCACATAAGAAAGTTCTTAAGCCACATTAGAAATAGTCAGCTAGATTCAACAATTACTAGACTAATTATAAATCATTCCTACCTGCTCATTAAAGCAGGTCCAAGATGCTAGTTAGAAATAATAAAGCTGCATCTCTTTGCAAACAGTCTATAACTCAAGGTGCTGCTAATTCAAATGAGCCTCCCCCTCAATCACAAAGATTAGTTAGTGCATTGGATGGCTCTTTTAAAATTGAATGTAACATCTCTTCTTCTAATTATGTAAGCATACCTACAGTGCAATATATTTAAAAAATTCAAAACAAGATGAGGGAAAAATCATCCATTATATTTGTATATAATTGCTGTTAAGCACATTCAGTCATTCATTTCTTCCAATCTTTTCTTAAAAACAACTTAAAAATGAATGGGTGAATGGAGGTGTGGATGGATGAACACATGCATGATAGGACTGATGATAAATAAATACGTAAGTAGGTATACAGACTAATTTTCCAAAATTGGGATCATAATATGTCGGCAATGGTTATCACCAAATATCCATATGTTCCTCTATATTTCACCACCTGTATTAAAGTTAGTTGGGACACAAAACTGGGTCTGGTCAAAAGCATGGTGTGAAAATGATGTTCACCATTTCCATTCCTGGCATCAAAATCAGCCACACTCTATCTCTACCTTGTTTGTCTTATGGTGGAAGTATCCTTGAGTCCCTGGGACTCAAGAAGAGACATAAAGGAAAGCTATGTGGCTTGCATCTGATTGTGATAAGAGCAAGAAATGAATATTTGCTGCATCAGGCAATTAAGATGTGAGGATCTATTTATCAAAACAGCATGCCATTCCTAACACAGCCATTCCTAACACACTCTGTATACGCTGATTCATGGTCTGCTATTAGTCATTTTACATTGTATCATATGTCATTTCCTATGTCAACATGTATTCCTTTACATCGTAATTTTGATGTTTTTGCATCATTCATCATATGGCTGCACTAGAATTTTGTTTTACCTTTTCCATGTCTGTGAGTTTTTTCTTTAATTAGGATAAATTCCTAAAATATAATTTCAAAAACTGCAACAGTTTTGAAAGTTCTTTTTTTATTTCTACAGCACCTTCCAGAAAGTTATGCTAGTTCTACATGTCATGTAGTCTAAGGCCATGACATTATGAACAATAATGGGCACTAATATTTAAATAATTTTGGCTAACTTAATAGGTGACTATGGTATTTCCTTTTAATTAAATGTTTATTACTAATGAGGCTGAAGTATCAAATATTAGCCATTTGCTTTTGGTTTCCTTTGTGACTTACTATTTCTTCTTCCTGAAATTTCCTGTCTCCATACCATCTTTATCTAGCTAATTCTCACATGCCCTTAAAGATTCAGTTTAGAAAAATTTCTTCACATCGATGGTCCCAGTAAAAATTGTCTCATGTCTTGTCACAGCACCTCCTCCTGTGTCACACAACATTAATCATACTGTCTATAATTTTTTTTGAATAATCTGTCTTCACAGATTGACTGAGGTAATTTCTAAGTGGTTCTATTCTGCTCCTTAAATATCTAGTATAAATCCTGGTCATGTTAGATAGGAAATAAATGCTTGTTTAATAAATGAATTAACTGATAAAAGTAATAATGATAATGATGATGTTCATAATAATTCCTTAAACAAAGGATGTAATAATGATTATTGATTTTTAATTTTTTTTATTTTAAATATTTTATGTATTTATTTTTAGACAAAGGGGAAAGGGGAGAAAGAAAGGAAGAGAAGCATCAATGTGTGGTTGCCTATCATGCAATAGGGACCTGGCCCACAGCCCAGGCATGTACCCTAATTGGGAATCAAACCAGCAACCCTTTGGTTTCCAGGCCAGTGCTCAGTCAACTTATCCACACTAGCCAGGGCTAATTATTGATTTTAAAGTTGGTTATTGCAAAGATGATGGGGGAGGATACAATTACAGAAGTGATTGTTATATAAATGAAAGCATTTATATTAGTCATAAAGATGCGGTGCTGGTTTTAACGTTAATCATGGTCATGTTCATGTTGATGGTGGTGATGGTCAATCTGAGGAGAGTGACAATGGTGTAGCTGAGCAGAATGATAGATGTGATTATTATGATTGTATCTGCCAAAACTTTTAGATGAATTTTCTTGGGAAAAGCTAAATTGGAATGGGACAATTTGGTTTAATAAAGGTTATTAGCAAACATAAGGATATCCTTGGCCATGAGGGTGTGACCATGTCTCTGCCTGGACTTGACTCAGTGAGGTTTGGTAAGCTCCAAATTTAAGAAACCCAGGCTGAAGTAGTCAAGGGATTTATTTCAGGAGATTTGCCTCTGGCATTCAAAGCAACAGTTTGTTTCTTCAAAATATCCTTGTCTCTCCCTTCAGTGAATAAGACATCAGCTTAAAAATAAGGCCTTAAGGAACAGGCACAGGCTACCTTAATCATGGAGGGCAAGCCTAGAAGTAGTAGATCCATGCCATTATATTGGAGTTTAAAGTCTCTGAGGTTAAAACTAGTGAAGTTCATTGATAGTGGGAGAAGTTTAGCCATTTTCAAAAGTTGTTTTAAGGTTTTAAAATTTTAATTTCTCATCAAGGATAATGAGAAAAAAGAAGAATGAGTGCTGATGTTGCAATGAAACAGACAACAGAATTTGTGAAAGAACAGAGCATATTAACCTAAAAAACTACTAAATAGTTACTATTACAAATAAATCCTTAAATCCTAGTAGTTCAGCTTAATAAAAGTTTATTCCTTACTTCTAAAAGGGCTGGTTTAGATTGGTGGGTGCTCTGCACCATACAGTAACCCAGTCTTCATCTTTTGTTTCTTACTACTACTTTAACGTGTGTCTTCCAAGAGCACCATCACTTGAAAAGAAGCATGTGGTGACACATCAGGTCTTTAATGCTTCAACTCATAATGACACTTATTTCTTCTGCTCACCCTTCCTTCTTGAGATCTAGTCATGTAGTCCAGTAACCAAAACCAGGTCCAGGGGCCTGTTGCTGGCCAATACTCGAGAGGCAAGTGGTGATGTAAAAGAAAGTGGTTTATCTGCAGATGCTGGCCCCCTGGAAAATAGGGGACTCATCTCTCAAAGCCCACCACCCCCTCTCAGTAGAGGCAGAGGTTTTTATAAAGAGAGACAGAAGAACAAAAAGAAATCAAGGGAGGGAGTTGAAAAGATGAACACAGTTCATTCTGATGAGGCAAGTTATGGTCCGATGTGTATTATCCTGGTCTAGTCATCCTGGATCATGTCATCCCGGCTTCATGGATGAAAGTCAGCAAACCTCCTGGAGTTGGGATGCTTGATGGTTGGAATCTGTGTCTTTTGAAGTTAGTTCCTAGGATTCTTGTACAAACATGCTATTCATCTGCAAGCTACATATTAGTCAGAGTCAGCACTTACAGACACGATGTCAAAACAATTGTGAGGTGGGTTACAATTCCACACTGTTATAATTTTCCACTGTTACAGTGCTGTCTGATTGCCATGAGCAAGAAGTCATAGCTTTTCTGAGTTTTCAAAGAAGAACAGAAACAGACATAGGTGAGCACTAATAGTCTTTAAGCCATGAGAAATGTCCACATGAAGTCTGGAACAGAGAAAGCCAAGAATTAAAATCTCAGTGTGCCTTTCAGACCATGGGAGTGCTTGGACTAAAATGAAGTGCATCTTTCCTTATCCAGAAGTATTGACTGCCCTGTAAGTGTTTTAAACAAGATGACCTATAAAGACCTTCCTTTTTTTTTTTTTTTTTTTGAGGAGCTAAGATTCAAGGAAAGGGCTGTTAACAGTTAAGTAATATGAGTCTCCGCTTTAATCCATCTATAGAAGAACATACTAATCAATCCTAGACCCAGGCCCCTTCTCAGTGCAATCATCCACAACAAATCAATTAGGATTATCAGGTGAAATTAACCTATTTGTCTTATTTTGTTTGTCAAATCAAAATGGAAAGAATGTCTGCTTCCCACTATAACAGAATAACTTGTAGATTTATCAATATAACCAACTGTGAAACTAAATATATAAATGAGGCAACTGTTTTCAGCTACAGTCCCTGAGAAGAAAAATTCACAAGGTGAGTTCTATAATCCCACAAAAGCCTAGCTCTGTCATAAGGTGATTTCCTAATTAAATAGATAAGCTGTAGTCCAAGCAGAGCACATCGGTTATACTGCACCAAGAGGCAAAAAAACAGCCTCTGGGGTAGCTGAAGGAGCTGGAAGCTGTGGCACACATAAATAAAAAGGAGCCATGAGAAGAGTGCCCAGGAGTCTATGAGCAGGCCCCTGTGAGTTTTCAGCTAAATGCTGGGTTGTGCATATGCAGGATGAGACAATGTGAGCCTTGCAAGGAAGTGGCTACTACAGTGATAGAAGTTAAACAGGGAAATAAGAGGTCAAAATATGAAGGGATGTTAGAATTCCAGCCTTGTCAGAATAAAGACTTTATTAACAACTTACTTATCCCTTCCCCAGCCTTTTAGTACAAGACATCATAAAGGCCATAGCTTAAAAGTAATAATACCACCCTAGAGTGAGGTGTTTTCTAGACCTGCCCTAACAAGCCCTATAATGATGCATTAACAGGACTTCAGGGGACACAGAGTCTGGTGGATTTGATCTTACCAGTTAGAGTGGCCTGGGAAGCCTTGGGAATTCTACAAATCTGCTCTAACAAAGCAACACTAAGCCTACACAAGTTCAAGGCAGTAAAGCAGTAATTGAATTACCTAACAGTAAAAAAGCACCAGTCTTTAGAGGACTAAAATAGAACTCCAAGTATCTATTCTGTAACAATTCATTTACAATTTTCAGTCAAAAATTGCTAGACTTCAAAGAAGAAAAAAGAAAAAATGCTGATAAAAATGAAAAAGTCCTAGGGACTCTGAAATAATACACTAAACATATATAATTAGAGTCCCAGAAGTGAAAGAGAATGAAAATAATACAAAAAATGCAGGTGAAGAAATAATGTCAAAAATGTCCCCAAATTTATTAAAAACATTGAGTTCTGGATCCAAGAACTCTGGCAAAACTCAGCAGAAAGAATGCAAAGAAAACCACCCCTACACATGTCATGGTCAAACTGCTGAAATTCAAGAATAACAAGAAAAAAAAAGTAGCCAGAAAAAAAGATTTATTTATAACCTTAAATGTAAGAGTTAAAAACAACATTTTAGAAGAAAACATAGGAGAGTATCTTCAAGTCATTGGGCTAGACAAAGATTTGTTATATATGGAAACAAAATTATGGTCTGTAAAAGAAAAAAAATTGACCTCACCAGAATTAAAAACTTGCATTTCAAAAGAAAGTCATAAGTCAATATTCTTCATGAACATAGACATAAAAATCCTTAACTAATATTAGTCAAATGAAAATAATATATAAAAAAGAAAATATTAATATATAGTGACTGTATTGGTCATGGCTCTCCAGAGAAACAGAGCCAATAAGATATCTGTAGGTATATAAAAAGAGATTTATTTTATGATGCATTGGATCATGCAGTTACGGAGGTTGAAGAGTCCCATGATCTTCCATCTGCAAGCTGGAGAACCAGAGAAACCGGTATCTTAGTTCTATCCCAAAACTGAAGGCCTGAGAACCATGGGAGCCAATGGTGTAAAGTCCTAATTCCAGTCCAAAGGCTTGAGAACCAGGAGAACCAATGTCCATGAGCAAGAAAAGATGGATGTCCAGCTTAAGTACAAGAACAGATTCCTCCTTCCTCCTGCTTTGGTTCTGTTCAGGCCCTCAATGGATTGGTTGATACCCACTAACATTGGAGACAGTGGAACTTCCTTACTTGGTCTACTGATTCAAATGTTAATCTCCTCTGGAAACACCCTTATGGGCACATCCAGAAACAATGGTTTATCAGCTATATGGGCACCCCTTACCCAAGTCAAATTGATTTGACACACAAAATTAACCATTCAATGACTAAATGAAGTTTATCCAAAGAATACAATGTTGGTTCAACATTCAAAAACCAATCAAAGTATCAACAATTTTTTAAATGATATAATCATCACAATAGTTTTAAAAGCAAAAAGTATTTGATAAAACCCCTTAGCAAAATAGAACTAGAAGGGAACTTCTGCAATCTTATAAAGGGCATGAACAAAAACAAAATAAAGCACATAACAAAATCCTCGACAAATGTCATTATACTTAATGGTGAATAAATAAGTGTTTTCCATTTTAATATCAGGAACAAAACAAATTTATTTACTGTCACCTCTTGATTCCAAAATTGTAATGAAGTCTTAGCCAGTGTAATTAGATAAGAAAAATAAATTAAATCATGCACATTGAAAATAAAAAGATAAAATTTTCTGGATTCAAATTTTCATGAAAGTCTACATAGAAAATCTTAAAGAAGCTACATAAAATATTCATGAAACCATGAAGTGAGTTTGACAAGATTATAGGACACCAAGTCAACAGAAAATTCTACTGTATTATATATACCAGAAATGAACAATTGGAAAGTGAAATTTAATAAAGGATTCATTTATAATGGCAAGAAAAAACATAAAATAATTGGAATTCTAACAAAATGTGTGCAATACTTATATCCTGAAAGAAATCAAACAAGTCTTAAATAAATGGAGAGAAATTCCATGTTCATAGACTGGAAGATATAATATAATTAAGAGGTCAATTCTCCCAAAGCTGAGATTCAATTCAATTCAAATCTAATCTTCAATTGCACTTTAAAAAAAATCAACAAGGTGAATCTAAAATTTATGTCATTGGAAACAACAAAAACAGATAATAACAAAAATACCAACCAAGATTAATCAAAACATTTTCAAGAACATTGGACAAAGTTAAAGAACTTGCACATCTTAATCTAAAAATAATTAATTAAAATATACAATAATAAAGTTAAGGTGGTAGTAATGAAATCATTGGACCAGAGTAAATAAATGGGATAAAGAAGTGTGCAGAAGTAGACCCATTCATATGTGATCAATTGATTTTCAAAAATGCTTCAAAAGCAATTCTCTGAAACATGATAGTCTTTTCCAAAAAATAAATGGTCCTGGAAAACGTGGACATATGCAAAAAAGCTGAACCTTGAGTTCATATCCCACACCACATAAATATTAATGCAAAATGAATTACAGACCTATATACAAATTTTAAAACTATAATGCTTTCAGATGGTGAACATTTTTGCATTCTTGCTTATAAATGACACCAAAAACTAAAATCATAAAAGAAAATTGATAAATTTGACTTCATCACAATTTAACTTTTTTCCAAAGTACATTATTGGAATAATGTACTTTCAAAATACATTATTATAAATGTGAAAAGGCAATTCACAGACTGGCAGAAAATATTAAAATTATGCCTCCATCAAAGGGTTTGTGTCTAAAAATTATGAAGAATTCAGCCAACCTATCAGATGCGGAGTTCAGAACATTGGTAATCAGGATGCTTACAAAAATGATCGAGTATGGTTGCAAAATAGAGGAAAGAGTGAAGGCTATAAAAAGTGAAAATGCACAGGGAACCAACAGTGACAGAAAGACAACTGGGTCTCAAATTAATGGTTTGGAGCAGGAGGAAGAAATAAACATTCAACTAGAACAGAATGAAGAAACAAGAATTCAAAAATATGAGGAGAAGCTCAGGAACCTCCAGGACAACCTTAAACATTCCAATATCTGAATAATAGGGGTGCCAGAAGGAGAAGCAGAAGAGCAAGAAACTGAAAACTTATTTGAAAACATAATGAAAGAGAACTTCCTTAACCTGGCAAAGGAAATAGACTTCCAGGAAGTCCAGGAAGCTCAGAGAGTCCCAAAGAAGTTGGACCAAAGGAGGAACATACCAAGTCACATCATAATTACACTACCCAAGATTAAAAATAAGGAGAGGGACTTCCGGCCAAGATGGAGGCATAGGCAGATGCACTGTACCTCTTCTCACAACCAAATTAAGGACAACAAAGATTTAGAAACAAGAAAACAACCAGAACTCAGAAAATCAAACTGTTTGGAAGTCCAACAATGATTCATCCAGACCGGTAAGAGGGGCGGCGTCGCGGCAGGAAAAAGCAGAGGTGCGGATGGGCACGCAGGCAGCAGTGGCTGGCAGCCCCCAGGTGCACAGGCGGTGACTAGCAGACCCCGGGCATGAGGCAGCAACTGTGCAGAACCAGTGAGGCCACACAAGGCAGCTGGCTGACCAGGTGGTCCCACACTCATGCACAGATAATCCAGGCAAAGGGGAAGCGGTGAAAGGAACTGGAATCTGAGAGTGAGTAAAGCAACTGCCATTATCTCCTCTCAGACCCCGCCCCCACATACAGCGTCACTACCCAGAGACCGGGTAGTCCTGCCTTGGGGAACACCTGAGGCTCCACCCCTCACTACGTAACAGCCGCGACTAGACAAAACAAACAAACAAAAAAAAAAAAAAAAAAAACCCAGAAATGAAAATGGCTCAAACTGGAGAACAAATCAAATCTCCAGAGCCAATTTATCTAAGCGATGAAGAGATTGCCAACCTATCAGATGCACAATTCAAAACCCTGGTAATCAGGATGCTTACAGAATTGGTTGATTTTGCTCACAAATTAGATGAAAAAATGAAGGCTACAATAAGTGAAATGAAGAAAGATGCATGGGGAACCAACAGAGATGGGAGGAAAACTGGGACTCAAATCA
>PVKU01012792.1:0-32992 GCA_004027475.1 Anoura caudifer | reverse complement strand
GTGTACACATGCTACTGTATGAATATCTGTGTTCTCACAAAGTCCATACACCGAAATTCTAACCCCCAAAGATAATGGTGTTAAGAGGTGGGATTTTCACAGGTGCGTAAGTCATGAGGGTGAATTCCTCAATAATTGGATTGGTGCCCTTATAAGAGAGAATCCAGAGATATCTCTAGCCTTTTTCCACCATGTGAAGACATAGCAAGAAGCCACCATCTTTGAACAAGAAAGTGAGCCCTTATTAGACACCACTTCTGCAGGTGCTCTGATCTTGAACTTCCAGAATCCAGAACTATAAGGAATAATTTCTGTTGTTTGCAAGCAACCCAGTCTGTAGTATTTTGTTACAGCAGTCCAAAAGGACTAAGACAACATATAAGAGCCCCCAGATGTTTCAGAAATGTAAAAAAAATAAGAAAGAAAAGAAAGAAAAAGAAGGGGAGAAGGATGTGGAGAAGGAGAAAAATAAGGAATAAATGTGAACTGGTTTGGTTAGCTCTGCTGAAAGGTATGGCAACAAATCTTCATGTATATCAATAAAAATTATGTATTTCCTGTTCTCTAAATTAAGTATTTAGATTTTTCTATTAATTAATCAGGGGGAGTTTTTTTTATAATTTATAAAAGCCTGATGATTATATGAGTACAAGATGCAAGTACAAGTGCTAGCCTTTAATTTTAAGCACTTGAGAGTGCTCCAATAGGTTCTATAAGTGTTAGTTTTTTTTTAAAGATTTTATTTATTTTATTTTTAGAGTGAGGGGAAGGGAGGGAGATAGAGAGGGAGAGAAACATCAATGTGTGGTTGCCTCTCGCGCACCCCCTACTGGGAACATGGCCAGCAACACAGGCACGTGCCCCAACTGGGAAGTAAACCAGCAACCCTTTGGTTCACAGGCCCACGCTCAGTCCGCTGAGCCACACCAGCTGGGTCTATAAGTTTTAGCTTTTACTGATCACCTACATCATTAGGAAGCATTAAGTTTCTATACATTTTAAACAAAACTTACCAATGATTATAAAATATATTAATATATGTTTTACATGTGAGAAACAAATATTCAAAGATACTGGGTAACTTGAATGCTGAAGCTAGATATGATAATTCGGTAATAAATAAACACTTTACATTAATATATATACATATATATGCATGTGCATGTGCGCGCACACACACACACACATATATATGAAAATTTCTAATAGTTGCATCAAACATCCACTTTGCTTTGATAGTGAAAATCTGGTTTAGTTCAACTTGTATACAGCTCTATTTTTATTAACTCTCCATTTCATTTGAACTTAACTAAATCATGTGATCTGTCAAGATCCAAAGAAGAGCCTAATGTGAATTATTCATTGGGATAGGTGGGCAAACACTGAAGTCCTGAACCAGTGCTTCTGCTACCTAATACAGGATTTCTTGTCAGCTGTCTACCTACACAAGCATTTGTTCAATCTGGCTACAGTCAGTTTTATTAAAGAGCTTTCTAAAAAATAAAACTAGCCCATTTCTTTACATTTTTAAATTTTCTTTGCAATTATTACATTGAGAAAATTGCCCTGCCATTATATTACTTTGCAGTACTTTCTCTAAAATGATGTAGTAGCAATAGTTTGCTCTCCCACTTAAGATTGGATAAGTCATTTGATGATTCATAAAAGTATGTCTTGTAAGAACAATAATGTTTAATATGTAATATGACCACATTTACTCATTTGCCTTGTCAGCTATTATAACTTAATAATTTTATTCACATTTTTACTCTTTGAAATACATGCATGTACATTAACTTTCATGTTTAATTTAATTTTAAAATTAGATATCAGAATTCCTTTTCCAAGGTCAATAAGCAATGCTGTTAAATCAAGGCACAAGCCCTTTCCTTCAGCCACTCAGAAAGAGGTTAACCACCCCAGTTTTTAAACTATCTCATTACAAAGACTGCCACTTTACAACATACTCTGGACATTTTGAATTTTTATGCTGTCTTTCTTAAAATGTCTTCTTTACTCTAGTGCAGTTTCTCAACCTTACTACTATTGATGTTTTGGACCAGAGCGTTCTTTGTTGTAAGGGGATATTCTGCTTATTGTAGGCTCTTTAGCATCATGCTTGGCCTCTGCGCACTAAATGCCAGTAGTATTTGCACCCTTCCAAAGTTATGATCACCAAAAATATTTCCAGACTTTGTCAAGTGACCCCTGGCTGGGCAACTTCTACTTTCCCCATCCTCCCAGTTGAGAAGCACCATCTCAGTGATCTGGATTACAAAGCATTTATCTTACTCAATAGATATGTGTTCTTTGTTCCTGTGATTCTTCTTTAATATAGGTTATATTTTCTAAAATCTAGCACTGTGCCTTAAAATGAATATCAGTCATTACATATCATTAATGTTATTATAATGTTAGCCATACAACAGGCATATGCTAGCTCTTATATACAAAGCAAAAGCAGATGTAGATCTAGAAAGATTATTTAATGAACGATTTTAACTCTTAACATGAGGAAACCATGAAATGTGACCACATATTCACTATGACTAAGTTATGTGAGCCAAGAAATTTTTCCCAGATAATTGCCACATAAACTGAATTTAGCACATTATGTGAATCTAGCAAACAAAGATTATTACTTTTCTGAGTCGGGAAAGTCAATTCCCATAGATGATGATGATGACAATGATGAAGCTGACATGTATTTGTTATTGAATTTGTGCTGGGCAGTTTGCCAAGCATTTAACTGCCATTCAACTTAATATTTGTATTTTATACTTAATCCTTCTAATTAAATATAATCATCAATAACTCTTTGAAGTAGTTTTTATCATTGTCATTTTAGAAATGAAGATAGTGTGATATAGGGAGGTAAATAATTTGCTTGAAGTCATGCAGATTAAGTTGTTTAGTTAGGTGTGAATATCACCTCTGAAAGCCTTCAGGGTCAGAGTTCTTAAATATTACACTATATTATATTATATTTCTATATTGTATCACTTTATAAAGTGACTTTTAAAGTTTATAATATCTGGACCAAAGATATAGAAAATGTTCAAAGGTGGGGATGAGAGTCTATGGGATAAGCAGAGGATTCAGAATAGCCTTGAAATGTAATTGGTGAGCAGACATTGACAAGCCATATTAGAGGGTTTGGACATTATTTTAAATACAATAGAAAACTGAAAACAAGTTGTAATGGAGTTAAGGTCATTAAATTAACATTTTTGAAAATTCCTCTTGTTTTGAGAAAGCAGCACTGATTGGAGGAGGTGAGAAGTCAGAGGGAAGATGGAGGTAAGAGATGAATGTGATATACTTGGTTGATGGTAGTTGATTTGGAGTTAACTGGATGTACTTGAAATTTAGTTGGGAAATTGAATAGGAAGGGAGTGCTGACTGACTTTCTTGGAGAGCTTTCTCTGAGATGGCAATGAATATTCAGTTAGGTGATTAGGGAGTGCTTTTGAGAATAAATAACACATGTGATGTTAGAGAAAGACATGGAGAGGGTAAAGTTTGAGCAGAGAGTGAGGTTGGGCTGTAATCCAGCATCAAGAAATGATTCAACTGTAACTGAGTTGAGCATTCAGAGTGGTCCTGGGCTGTAGTGCAGGGGCCTGGCTTTCATATCTCTGCACTGAGTAGTCTCTAATGCAGGATGCCCCAGAAAGGGGTGAGTGGGGAAGATCTCAGCTGGGCGCAATCTCTGAAGAGAGCTATTGATTACAACTGATGACTGTCAGCTGGCAGCTCTTCTAGACTCTAGATCAGGGGTTTCAAACTCATTTTCAGTCTGGAGGATGCCTTCAAAGGGCTGAATGTAATTTTAGGATTATATAAATATAACTACTCCTTAACAGTTAAATGAGAGCTCAGGGCTGCCACTGGGTAGAAACAAGGTGCTGGCCAGATAAAATAAGGTGGAGGGCTGGATTTGGCCCTTGGGCCTTGTGTTTGCCATTTGTGCTCTAGATCCTTAGTCCTGAGGAGCTAATTTGATGGTGCATTGCAGTATTCAGAATAGAAGGATCTGGGTGAGCTCAGGAAGTGAGGGAAGTGAGGGTTAAAAGGTGTCATGATCTGGTTAATAGTTTCAGAAACGTAGCAAATGGCCTGTTCAGATGCTGAAATAATCATCAAGAACTGATCCTACATGTGAAGAAATATGATTACTTTAACTTGGATAGATTTGAAATTGAGGTACCTATAGGTCTAAGTAAAAAATATAGCAGCTACTCAGCCACATGGGTCTGAATTTTAACAGATAGGTATGATAAAGAGTTGAAAGTCATCAACATGCAGATATAGTTGCCCACATGGAATGAATAAAATTGCTCAGGAATAATGTTTAGACAGAGAAATGAGTGTCCATATATCCAAACATAGAATAATTTCATTTGGTGTTATTTACTTTTATATCTGGCAGATATTTAATGTCCTGTCTTTATTTTATTATCATGCTTTATTCACAACCAGTCATAGGCAAGAAAGGAACAATATTTCTCAAAAACCTCAGATGATTCTCTAAGAAACAATAGTCACTGAGAGAATGTTGTAGTATACGGTTGGTTACCAGGTAGGTACACAGAAGTTCAGACTAGATTCCTGTATTTTGGTTCTTGATTTCTGTTGATTATCCAGAAGCTGTTAGGATCATAGTTGAGTTTTCTGTTTTATACTTTTCTAAACACTTGGTCCACTTCATATCCTTTTTTTACTTACCTCTTAACTTTGAAAAGGCACTGTGTCAGAACAACATATGGTAATATCTAAAGCGGTTTGGGGTAAGGTAAAACTGCAAAAATTGTATTTTATTTCTGCCATTTCTTCAGTTTCTTTGCTCTTTTATTTTTTCTATGCTTGTTTTTCTTTCAGATGTCTCCACAGACCTTTTAAAATTGAAACTTTTGAATTGACTGCTATAATTATTTCTGATTAATATAGCATCCCATTAAGCTTACTAAGGCTGTTTGTTTTCTTTTTACTAAAATTATTCAATTGTCAAACAAATAATGATAAGGTTAACAGGTATTTTTATCATGAAAGGTATTTAGGTCATCAGCTGTTATGTGCCAGTAAGATAATTTAAATGCTGCATGCTACCTTGATTTTTTAAATTTTATTTTGGGCAATGTATGTTTCATCTTTTAAAATTAGAGCTTCTGTGAAAGTCTCTAAATATACTGCAAAAATGTTTAACATATTCATTTATGGTCATATTTATATTGGTGCAGTAAAGTGACTTTATTTAAATCTTAGTAACTTTAAAATCAGGTCAGTAATTTTCTTAATTCAAGAAGATGTTAATATTGAAACCAAAATGGGTTTTGGCTAAATTAAATTGTCATTATGTATTGATAACACACATCAAAATGGATTGCTTAGTAATAACCTAGGAACATATCATAAAGGGGGAGTTGTCATCAAATAGATAATATTTCACTAGGAGATACAGATCAGAACAAAAGACTACAATTTAAGAAAGGAGTGTCACAATTAAGCTACACTGTAAAATTAGAAACCTTTTAAAAAAAATAAGTATCAAAATACCCATTCAAAACATATGGACTCTTGTAATGTGGGAAAAAAGAATGAAAAGAATAAAGGCAAAAATGTGAGCCAGGAAATACGACAATTTCCCATAAGAGTAAAGTAATTGACAGGTCTGAGGGTTAGACTATCTGGTAAGTCATCTTAGTCACATTGCTTGTATCTGAGGCCACAAACCTCAATTAAGTAGGTCAGGAAGGAGAGAAAGGCTAAAGCAAATGCAAGAGCAGCTAGACAAATGATCTGCCCTTTTTGCAAGAGGGTAAGCCTATAGAAGAAATTTGGAGAGACCTGGGCAAGTAGAAATACTGGGATCAGGAAATGGCAACACTGAATCAATATCAATGGTTTTAAATTTTGAACAAGAACGAATTAGAGTTAAAGAAAGGTTTCCCAGCACTGATGTTACTTAAAATGTTAGCTAAGGAAAAGTCTGGCTCCAAATTATAGTATGTTTTAAGTCATATAATATTTGTACTTATAATTAAATTATATGTGGTATTTACCTGTGTGTATATAATAAAACATAATTAGCTTAGCAAACTCTATCCCATTAGAAAATAGGATATAATGAGGGCCATTAAAAACATCAGTGTGGACAAGTCCAGGCAAGGTGGAGGTGTAGGTAGATATACTTTGTCTTCTTGCACAACCAAAAACAGAATAACAACACATTTAAAAACAAACAAAAAAATAATGAGAACTGCCAGAAAATTAAACTGTATGGAAATCCGACAACCAAGGAGTTAAAGAAGAAACATTCATCCAGACCGGTAGGAGGGGTTGAGAAAAGCAGCTGGGGTGGAGTGGACTCACAACAAGGTGGAGGCTGGAGGACTGGGGATGGTGAGGAGGCAGCAGCTGATGGAGTAGGTGGTCCCACATTTGTGTGTGTATAAACCAGGAGGAATAAATGGGGAACAATACAGACCTCACAACCCAGGGTTGCAGTCTGGGGAAATAAAGGCTCAAAGCCTCTGACTGAAAAAACCTGGGATGGTTGAGGCAGCAAGAGAAACTCCCAGCCTCACAGGAGAGTTCATTGCAGAGACCCATAGGCTCCTAGAACATACACAAAACCACCAACCCAGGAATCAATACCAGAAGGGCCAAGTTTGCTTGTGGGTAGTAGAGGAAGTGATTGAAAGCTGACAGAAAGCTAAGCAATCAATATTTTTCCCTCTCAGACCCCTTTCCCATATATGGTGCCGCAACCCAGCCACGTGGGTTGTCCCACCCTGGCAAATACCTAAGACTCCTCCCTTTACTGTGTAACAGGTACACTGAGACAACAAAAATGTGCCCCAAATGAAAGAACAGATTAAAGCTCCAGAAAAAACACAACTAAGCAATGAAGAGATAGCCAACCTATTAGATGCAGTTTGAAACACTGGTAATCAGGATGCTCACAGAACTGGTTGAGTATGGTTACAAAATAGAGGAAAAAGTGAAGACTATGAAAAGTGAAATAAAAGGAACCAACAGTGATGGGAAGGAAACTGGGACTCAAATCAACAGTTTGGAGCAGAAGGAAGAAATAAACATTCAACCAGAACAGGATGAAGACACAAGAATTCAAAAAAAAAAAAAAATGAGGAGAGGCTTAGGAACCTCCAGGACAATGTTAAATGTTCCAACATCCAAATCATAGGGGTGCCAGAAGGAGAAAAAGGAAGAGCAAGAAATGGAAAACTTACTTGAAAATGTAATGAAGGAGATCTTCTCCAATCTGGTAAAAGAAATAGACTTCCAGGAAGTCCAAGGAACTCAGAGAGTCCCAGAAAAGTTGGACCCAAGAAAACATACCCCAAGGCACATCATAATTACATTACCCAAGGTTAAAGATAAGGAAGAAATCTTATCTAAAAGCAGCAATAGAAAAGGAAACAGTTACCTACAAAGGAGTTCCATAAGATCATCAGCTGATTTCTCAAAAAAAAAAAAAAAAAAAAAAAAAAAAAAAAAAAAAAAAAAAAAAAAAAAAAAAAAAAAAAAAAAAAAAAAAAAAAAAAAAAAACCCTCACAGGCAAGAAGGGGCTGGAAAGAAGCATTAGAAATTATGAAAAGCAAGGACCTACATCCAAGATTACTCTAACCAGCAAAGCTATCATTTAGAATGGAAGGGCAGATAAAGTGTTTCCCAGATAAGGTCAAGTTAAAGGAGTTCATCATCACCAAGCCCTTATTATATGAAATGTTAAAGGGACTTATCTAAGAAAAAGATAAAAACTATGAACTGTAAAATGACAACAAACTCACAACTATCAACAACAAAACCTAAAAAGCAAAAAGAAAAACAAAAATTAACTAGAAAAGGGACAGAGTCACAGAAATACAGATTACAAAGATGGTTATCAGTGGGGTGGGGGAGAGATGAATGTGAGAAAAAGTACAGGAAAAAAGAAGCATAACTGGTACATACAAAGTAGACAGGGGGAGGTTAAGAATAGTAGGGGTAATGGAGAAGCCAAATAACTCATGTATGACCCATGGATATGAACTATGGTGGGGGAATGATAGTGGGGGTGGTACAGGGTGGAGGGGAAAAAAGGGGTAAAAAAATGAGATATCCATAATAGTATTATCAATAAAATATATTTTCAAAAAAGAAAAACATCAGTGTTTTCCTCCTTTGTATGCATTTTACAATTCCCATATATATATAATATATATGTGAATGTGATATATATTATATATAATACTTATCCTTTTACCACATATAGTAATATCTTAATGCATGCAATGTTTTCTATTTGGAGTTTATAAAAATAGTACACACTCTGCAGTTTTTTTTGAAGATTTTGTATATGTTTTTGATACATCATATATGATATTTTAAAATATTATATTGGTAATTTTGTTGTTCTGAGCTTTATAAAACTGGTACTCTACTTTATCTAGTCCTCAGATCATTGCTTTTCCTTTACTTTCACCTGGCCATTTAGTAGCTAATGTTTATTGATTTTTTCTACAATAATACTCTGTGGAATAGAAAGCCTGCAATTTAAAAAAGAATGTTCTACTACAATGGGCATTTGAAGTTTTCTTATTTTCTTTTTTTCTTAATTATTGGGAACATTGCAGGTCAGCTGTGCAATATAATTTCAACGTTTCCATTATGATGTAATGTGATTAACCAATCTCATTCTCATCAGTAATATTAGTTGTTTTAATACATAAAAAAATTCAAAGTTTAATGATGCCAGACTTAATTCCTCTAGTCACGTGGGAGGAAATCTATAACTTGTTGTGCTGGTCTCACTTTATATTTCCTCAGTTGCTGATGAATTCATATATCTCTTTATGTTCTGTTAACTATTATGGTTTGTGTGTGTGTGCACATGCACGTGTGAAGGTCAAGTCCTTTGTCAATATTTACATTAGACTGTTATCTTCTTTCTTATTGTGTTGTAGCAATTTTTAAGTATATATCAGGATTCTACTTCTAATATTTTTCAATTATTATGATTTTAGTATATTCTGATATTTTGTGGCTTTTTATTTGTCAAAGCCCTCCATCTAACAACCATGAGAAACACAACAGTAGTTGAATAAGTTTGCTTATCCATTGCTCACTGAAGTGGATAACCTAAACCAATGGAACCATGAGATGTCAGAAAGAGTGATAGAAAAGTTTTATCATAAGGTGCACACTTTTGTGAGATGGTTTTGGGGACAGGCTCAGGAAGTGAGCTGTGTTCTGGACTGGATTCTGTCAGGAAGTAGGTGTAATTCTATGGGTAACTTGATCAATCTTATCTAGAAGGAGGGAACATAACTCTGAGGCTAAAGCTATAATTGGAAATCTTTGGTCATTTCTGTGATTTGGAAATATTTGTATTTTGATGGTGTTTTGATATGACTATAGAGTTAGGTAGGCTGACTAAGGGTTCTCTAATATGCATATCCATGTTCTAATCCCAAGATCCTGTACTGATATGAAAAGAAACTTTTCAGATGTGATTGAGTTAAAGATCTTGAGATGGAGTAATTACACTGGTTACCTGCTGAGTCCTAAGTGAAATCATGTGTCCTTGTAACAGAGAGGCAGAGGAAGATTGACTACAGAGGAGGAGGTAATGTGACTGCTGTACTAGAGATTGGAGTAAGATACACACAAGCTGGAGAATGTTGGCAGCCACTAGGAGATGGGAGAAGAAATTGATTTTCCCATAGAACCTCCAGAATGCACTAACCCTAACAACACCTTGATTTTAGCCTGACTCATTGTGGGCCATTATACATAACAAATTGTTAACTTCAGCTTAAAAATAGAGCAGATGTTTTAACAAACATAGTCAATAGGACCTAGGTTCATTCTCATGATTCCAAATGTAGCTAGCTGAACAAATGAAAAAACTACACAGCTATTTTTATTTCTTTTGCCATTATCAACTCTTCCAAGTGATATCTTTGTAAATACTACAAAGGTATTTGGGTTATTTTTTAAATCACATTGCCTGTAAAATTTGTTAACTATTCACTTTCAAATTTAAGGGCCTGAAATTAGTTTGATATATTTTGATATATCTTTGACCTAGTATTTGCTATTAGAATAGTTTGAACCATGGATCAAAAAGCTGTGGTACATTTACATAATGGAATACTGCACAACAGAAAGAAAGAAGGAACTCTGACCCTTCGTAACACTGTGGATGGAAATGGAGAGCACTATGCTAAGTGAAATAAGCCAGGCAGTGAAAGATAAATACCATATGATATCACCTATAAGTGGGTCCTAATCAACAAAACAAGTAAGCAAGCAAAATATAACCAGAGACATTGAAATAAAGGACAAATTGACAGTAACCAGAGGAGAGAAGGAAGGGGGATAATGGGGAGAGGAAAGGGAAGGGTTATCAAGGAACATGTATAAAGGATCCATGGACAAAGCATTACAGGGGGAGGATTGAGGGAGGGAGGTGAAGGTAAATGGGGAAGGGGAAGTGGTGGCAGGAAAATGGAGACAATCATAAAAAATAAAGAAAGAACAATAAAAAATAAAGAAGTAAAATAACTATCTATTGAGCTCTTCAAATGATTAACTGTGGAAACCTACTTGGCATGATAAAATCGAGAAAAGTTCCAGCATTACTTATAATCTTAGACAATAGAATTTATCTCAAATAAGGCAAAGGATAAAATTAAACTATATCTATGAAATGGAAGACTATTTATAGAATAAGTTAATTACATTTACTAACAACTAGTAATGAAATTAGTTTCCAATATGGAAGAATCATTCAGAAAAACAGCTACATGGTTTTTAACTCCTTAGAACTCATTGCTGTCCTAGAATGAACTATAAAGAACACAGTGACAGATGGTCACATTACAAGTCCTATATGGCTAGTGTCTAGGCTCTTATGTAGGTTTCACTCATATGACTCTGGCCTTTGCCATGTATTGTTGCTTTTGTTAATGGGGTATCAGAAAAACATGATACAAACATACACCTAATATGTTTCTGAGCATGGGGATTTGATCACATGAAACATTCCTGTAACCATGTAAGGAACCTGTGGCTCTACTACAACACAAGGAGACTATGTGGAGAGACCAGTGACAGCCTTAATCCAGATCCGGACATATGAGTGAGGCCATCTTCAACCGTCTATCTACAGGTAGGATGTCTCAGTACACTTGGAGAGCCACTAATAATTTTGTCATCAAGAATAGATTTCATTAGAGTTTGGAGAAAAGTGGCAGAGGAGAGAATGGAAGTCACACTAACCTCCTCCGTGTACCAATCAGGAATTACAAATAAATTGTGGAGACATCACCCAGAACAAACAAATGAGCAATAGTGAGAGAGGAGCTTTATAACCTCAGGCAGACAGAAGAATAAACTTCAGCACAACCTGTCTGGTAAGGGGCACAGTAAAGACTCAAGAGGGCTAGCCAGGTGCCCGCAGGCAGCAGCACCAGAGGACAATTAAGTGGCTGGTTGGATCTCCCTGAGAAGAATGAGGTCTTGACCATAAATTAGGATTCCCAGCCTAGAATACCAGAGCCCAAAAAAGTACACAGATAACAAACAGCAGCAAAAAGTGGTAGGGTTGATCATTGCCAGAGGTGGATGGCCAGAGGTGCAAAGAGCAGTTTAAAGGGCCAACACAAAAATTTTCATTAGCAGCCACTTACCCTGGGCTCCTGCAAAGGCTGGGGCAGAGTGTGCTTGAGACACCTGAGTAGAAACTGGGGACAGAAGCTTGCTCTATCTATCTATCTATCTATCTATCTATCTATCTATCTATCTATCTATCTACCTATCTTTATTTTAAATATTTTGTTTATTTATTTATTTTAGAGAGAAAGAAAGAGAAAGAGAAAGAGACAGAGAGAAACAACAATGTGTGGTTGCCCCTCATATGCCCTCAACTGAGGATCTGGCCCACAACTCAGTCATGCACCCTGAGTGGGAACCGAACTGGTGACCCTTTGGTTCACTCAATCCACTGAGCTACACCAGCCAGGGCTGGGGACGGAAGCTTTGGGACAAGAACTGAGAGAGTAGTTGCCAAGATTCTGGTGCTGAATCATCTCCCATAGGGCAGCAGCTATGTTTTCAGGCAGACAACTCCTCTGAGCCACTGCAGCCTGAGGGGAAACAATAGCCCTGAACCCAGGAGGGATTCTGCCCCCCCCCCTACAGTGTTTAAACTTGACTGCTGAGTGCAGAGTGACTAAATTAACAATGGAAGGAGAAAGCCTCAGACAGTAGATACCTAGAAGTCTCTAACTGGCTGCCTAAGGTCAGACAGTGTCAACATCTGACATCACCAGAGGGGGATCCAGAAAGAAAAAAAAAAATAGTAGTAAATACTGGAGGCTACCTAGGTAAAATCCACTGTGGGCTTCTCCATGATTAGTGATATTTTCTTTCCTGCATAGCTTCTTAACATTCATTTCTTCCCCAGCAAGTTTGTACATGTTATAAGTCACTAGATTTTATACTATAGTTTATTTCAATTCACATATTTTACTCCTCCCTTCTTTTACCCCACTTTACCTTTTTCTTGTCTCTCATTATTTTCATTTTAAATTGTTTTCTCTTTTACTACAACTAGTTGCCATTCCACACTCTTACTATTTCTCCCCCTGTCCAGACACACAAAAACAATTTTCTAGTCAATAGTCATCTCACGGTCTTTTCCCCCACTTTGATGTAAATTTTACATTGTCTCTTTGCATTGCTCCAACTCCCAACTCTTAATAGTGCTCCTCACTCTACCCTCTCAAAATCTTTTTTTCTTTCAGTAGGTCATCTCATATTCACTCTCATTTCTTGTAATAGTCTTAATCTCATTACACTTTTATTAACACTAGTTCACTTGCTGTTGATAGTGGGATTGTGGGGTGGAGTTATTTTTATGGGTGTGGCTTTGTTTCCTGGGCTTTGTGGTTTTCTTCTAGCAGTACATGCACAATAGCATAAAAGAAATTGTGGGCAGAGTGGACCTCAGTCAACCACCTGGAGGGAAGGACCCATTAAATAATGACCCAATGACAACCAAAAACCAATTACATCCATAGAGTCAATATTAACAGCATAAAGAGTATCCAAAGAGCATCAAGTTCAGAATAAGGAGATTGCACACTGAATCTCATAGGTCTCCTATCATAGAAGTTCACACCACAGACTCAGGGAGTCAAAACAGATCAATATAAGAAGCAGAGGCAAACAAGAAGAGTCTCACAAAAAAAATAGGAGAACAAAGAAACAACCCCCAATCAAAAGGAAAAGAGGAATTCTCAGAAAGAATGCTAAATGAAATAGAAGCAAGTCAACTATCAGATATTGAGCTCAAAACAATGGTTGTAAGGAAGCTCAAAGAGCTCAGTGTAAATTACCAAAACTACAGGGAAACTATGAGGAACTTACTACATACTATAACAGCATGAAAAAGGACATAGAAACAATCAACAATGGCAAAGATGAAAGGAAGAATACAATTTCTGAATTGAAGAACACAGTAGAAGGTATCAAAAGCAGGCTAGAAAAAGCAGAAGATCAAATCAGTGAGCTGGAGAACAAGGTAGAAAAAAACTCCCAGGAAGAGAAAGAAAAGGAAAAAAAGATTAAAAAAGAATGAAGAGGGGTTAAGGGAATGGCAGGACAACATGAAATATAATAATATTATATATTGGGGTAGTAGAAGGAAAAGAAGAGGAGCAATGAAGAGAAAACCTGTTTGAAAAAGTCATGATAGAAAACTTCTCTAATTTGAAGGGAGAAAAATCTAACAAGTCCAGGAAGCATAGAGGGCCCCAATCAAGAGGAACCCAAAAGGGCCTACTTCAAGACACATCATAAATAAAATGGCAAAATTCAAAGACAAAGAGAGAATCTTAAAGGCAATGAAGGAGAAACAAGAAGTAACAAACAAAGGAGCCCTGATAAGGATAGCAGCTGTCTTCTCAATGGAAACACCACAAGCCAGAAAAGAATTGCAAGAAATATTCCAAGTAATGAAAAGCAAAGGCCTGCAAGCAAGACTTCTCAACCCAGCAAGGCTCTCAATTAAGGAGGAAGATGAAATAAGGAGCTTCTTGAACAAAAGAATACACCTTCACCAAACCAGCATTGCAAGAGATGCTAAAGGGACTGCTTTAGGAAGTTGAAGGAAAACACCAAGAGAGAAGAATGAAGGTACAAAGGGAGTAAAACGGCAATGAATATGTACCTATCAATAATAGCCTTAAACACAAATGGATTAAATGCTCCAATCAAAAGGCATAGAATAGCTGAATGGATAAGAAAGAATGACCTACACATATGCTGCCTACAAGAGACCCACTTCAGGACAAAAGACCTACACAGACTCAAACTGAAGGGCTGGGAATAAATTTCCCAAGCAAAGAGACAGGAAAAAAAAAGCTGGTGTAGCAATACTCATATCAGACAAAATAGACTTCAAAAGAAGAGCCATAAAGAGAGACCCAGAAGGTCACTTCATAATACTCAAGGGAAGAATCCACCAAGAAGACATAAACATTGTAAATATATATGCAACCAACATAGGAGCACCTAAATACATAAAGAAAATCTTAGAGGACTTCAAGAAAGATGTTGACAGCAACACAATTATAGTAGGGGATTTCAACACCCCACTGTCAAAAATGGAGAGATCTTTCAAACAAAATATCAACAAAGATATTGTGGCATTGAACAACACCCTAGATGAAATGGGCTTAACTGATATATAGAGAGAGCCCTTCATCCCAAAGAAACTAAATACACATTCTTTTCAAATGCATATGGAACATTTTCAAAGATAGACCACATGATAGGACACAAAACAAGCCTCAACAAATTAAAGAAAATTGAAATCATATCAAGCATTTTCTCTGACCACAAGGGACTGAAACTAGAAACCAACCCCAAGGGGAAAAACCAAAAAAACTCAAAATCATGGAGATTGAATAGCATGCTATTAAACAATGAGTGGTTCAAGAATGAAATTAGGGAGGAAATCAAAAGGTTTCTGGAAACAAATGAAAATGAACTCACAACAACCCAAAACTCATGGGACACAGCAAAGGCAGTCCTCAGAGGGAAGTTCATAGTGATACAAGCATACTTAAAGAAGATCGAAACATTTCAAACAAACAACCTAACCCTACACCTACAAGAACTCGAGGAACAATGACAAAGACAGCCCAGAGCGATTAGAAGGAAGGAAATAACCAAGATCAGAGCAGAATTAAATGACATAGAGACTAAAAGCACAACTCTAAGGATCAATAAATCAGGAGATGGTTCTTTGAAAAGAGACAAAATCAACAAGCCTTTAAGCAGGCTCATCAAGAAAAAAAGAGAGAGGACCCAAATAAGTAAAATCAGAAATGAAAGAGGAGAGATTACAAATGAAACCACAAAAATACAAAGGATTGTAAGAAATTACCAAGAAGAAGTATATGCCAGGAAATTTCAAAACCTGGGTGAAGTGGACAAATTTCGAGAAACATAGTCTTCCCAAACTGAATCAAGAAGAAGCAGACAGCCTGAGTAGACTGATAACAGGTGGTGAAATTGAAGCTGTAATCAAAAAACTACTGCAATACAAAAGCCCTGGATTGGATGGCTTCACAGGCAAAAAGTTCAAAATAATTAAGGAAAAGCTAATCCCTATCTTTCAAAAAATTTTCCAAAAATCCAAGAATAGGGGAGACTCCCAAACTCTTTTTATGAGGCTAGCATCATCCTAATTTCTAAACCAGAAAAAGATACAACAAAGAAAGGAAACTATAGGCCAATATCGATGATAAACTTAGATGCTGAAATCCTTAACAAAATATTGGCAAACTGCATTCAAAATACATTAAAATGATCATACACCATGATCATGTGGGATTCATCCCAGGGATGCAAGGATGGTACAATATTTGCAAATCAATAAACAAAATATATCACATAAACAAGAAAGACAAAAATCACATGATCATATCAAGAGATGGGGAAAAAGCATTTGATTAGGTACAGCACCCATCTATGATAAAAACACTCATCAAAGTGGGAGTAAAGGAAGCATACCTCAGATTTATAAAAGCCATATATGAAAACCCAACAACCAACATCACACATGACAGGCAAAATCTAAAATCTCTCCCACTGAGATCACAAACAAGACAAGGATCTCCACTTTCACCACTTCTAATCAACATAATATTGGAAATCTTAGCCACAGCAATCAGACAAGAAAAATAAATAAAAGGCATCCAAACTGAAAAGGAGGAAGTACAACAATCATTGTTTGCACATGATGTGATAGTATACATAGAAAACCCTATAGACTCCACCTAACACCTACTTGACCTAATAAGTGATTTTGACAAAGCAGCAGGATACAAAGTCAATATTCAGAAATTGAAATCAGTTTTGTAAACCAACAATGAAATATCAGTAACAGAAATCAGGAGAAAACCCATTTACTAAAGCAACAAGAAAAATAAAACACATAGGAATAAACCTAAAAAAGGAGGTGAAAGGCCTGTACTGAGAAAACTATACAACTCTGAAGAAAGAAATTAAGGAAGACACAAATAAATGGAGTATATACCATATTGACTGATTGAAAGAATTAACATCATCAAAATGTCCATACTACCCAAAAGCATTTATAGATTTAATGAAATCCCTATTAAAGTACCAATGACATTTCACAGATATAGAACAAATAATTCAAAAAATTATATGGAACCATAAACAACCCCAGATAGCTTCAACAATTGAAAAAGAAACAAAACAAATTAGGAGGCTTCACCATACCTGGCATCAAACTATATTCCAAAGTCACAGTAATCAAAACAGTCTGATACTCGTACAAGGACAGACACAGATCGATGGAACAGAATAGAGAGCCCAGATATAAACCCAAGTCTCTATGATCAATTGATATTCAACAAATTGGGAGGAAGCATAAAATGGAGTAAAAATGGACTCTTCAGCAAATAGTGTTGGAAGATCTGGACAGCCACTCACAAAAAAATTGAAAGTCAACCACTAATTTACATATTTACAAAAATAAACTCAAGATGGATGAAAGACTTAAATAGAGATCGGGACACCATAAAATTCCTAGAGGAGAACATAGGCAGGAACATCTCAAGTATTCCATGCAGCAATATTTCATGGATATGTCCCCTAAAGCAAGGGATATAAAGAAAACAATAAATAAATGGGACTTCATCAAAATGGGGCTGTGATGGGAGTAAAAGACAGAAAACTGTACAAGAACAACAATTAAAATAAAAAAAAAGCTTCTGCATGGCTAAAGAAAACATCAGTAAGATGGAAAGGGAACCAACTATGTGGCAAAATATGTTTGCCAATTATACATTGGACAGAGTTTCATCCTTAAAATATATAAAGAAGTAACATGACTCCACTCCAGGAAGACAAACAGCCCAATTAAAAAGTGGGCAAAGGACCTGAATAGACACTTCTCCAAGGAGGACATACAGAGGGCCCAGAGACATATGAAAGGATCCTCAGCACTACTAGCCTGTCAGAGAGATGAAAATGAAAAACACAATGACATATCTCTTAACACTAGTCAGAATGGCCGTCATAAATAAATCAACAAACAACAAGTGTTGGAGAGGTTGTGGAGAAAAGGGAACTCTAGTACATTTTTATGGGAATGCAGACTGGTGTAGCCACTGTGGGAAACAGTATGGAATTTCCTCAGAAGTCTAAAAATGGAACTGCCTTTTGACTCACCAATTCCATTGCTGGCGTTATTCCCCAAGAATCCTGTAACAGTAATTAAAAAGAACCTGTGTATCCCAATGTTCATAGCAGTAAAATGTATGATAACCAAGTGCTGGAAGCAACCTAAGTGCCCATCAGTAAATGAGTGGATGAAAAAACTGTGGTACATTTACACAATGGAATACTATGAAGCAGAAAGAAAGACGGAGCTTCTACCCTTTGGTCAGCATGGATGGATCAGATCTGGAAAACATTATGCTAAGTGAAATAAGCCAGGCAGTGAAAGACAAATACCATATGATCTCACCTATAAGTGGAACCCAATCAACAGAAAAACAAGCAAGCAAAATATAACCTGAGACATTTTAATAAAGAACAATTGATAGTAACCAGAGGAGAGGGGGTAGGGGGATAATGGGGGGAAGAAGGAAAAGGATCATCGAGGAATATGTATAAAGGACCTATGGACAAAACAAAAGGGGGAAGAAATAAGAGTGGGAGGTGGGGGTGGGTAGGTCAGGAGAAAGTGGAGGTGGGAAAATGGAGACAAATGTACTTGAATAACAATAAAAAACAATAATAGATTTAATTAGTATATATGACTTATAAAATAAATATTTAAGTTTAAAGTAACTTTTATATTATCAATCTAATTGAGTAAAAAAATCTCTTAATCACAGCTAAATTATCTGCATTTATATTTATAAACTTGAGGAAATTCATAAATATCAATAGATAATTATGGTAGTTTATTGTCCTTGATATGATTATGTCTTAGAAAGCTTTTATTCACCAACAATTTCTTCACCCTCAGAAAAAAAGAAGTACATATATTTCTATTTTTTTGCCCTTTGCAGAGTAAATTACTAATAGAATGAGCACAATTTATTCCATAATCCAGTGTTATTCACTGTAGACACAGATACCTTTATGGTCAAAATTACTCAAGAATGCACCCACTTCCTTATCAGAAGGTCATATCTGCACATAGCCTAAATCTAGAAAATAAGAAAGGACATACTAAAATTATTACGTTAGAATAATATAAAATCAGATCCATTTTATAATATACTCATAAACATCCACATAATGGATTATTATGCATAAATTAATATGAAATTATATAGTAGAGAATGAATGTAGAATCTAGTGGATTGGTGAGATTGTCTCTATACCTAGCATAAAACCTGGAAAACTTAAGGTAAGTGTTGGCAGACTTTATTTTATTACCAAAAATATTCTCCAAAAATTAATTTAAAAGATAAAACATATTTATTGCTTTATGTAAAAATAAAGCAATCCTTAGGAAAAATTTAAAAGATTCTAACCTAACTTATTACAAAGTAGAAACATAAATTACCAATAAAACTTCACAAACCCTATGAATTAATAAAGCATAGAAAGTTATAACAATGAAATATCATGAACCAAAGTGGATAATTTAAACACTACATTGTTTACAGGGGACACTGATAACCAGATTCTAATGATGGAAATTTTAACTGAATAAAATTTTTTAGACAAAATGTCAACATTTTATAGAACTTGAAATGATCTTATATTATAAAAGTCTTATTATCTTACTCCAAGTATTAAAAATATAACCAATAACCAAGTGGTATGCTGGAGTCAAGTTATATCAGCTCACATGAACTGTCTCTTAAATTTGTAGGAATTTTGTGATCTGGTTAATAAACATAGTCATTTTAAAAAATTAATTACTTAATTTAGAACTAAATTGTAATTAAAAACAAAATTAAAACTGTACCTCATGAATTAACGATCTCAAAGTTATTGACATTTGTTCTTCTGTTTCTGTGTAGTGAAAATATTCTATATTACATTATATTATATTATACTATTTTAGGGCTTGATTTTACTTATGATGTCATGTTGGTAGCATGATATAAGCCACTTTGTGAGTATTTTTACCATGGACACTATGTTTATTTTGTATACATAAATTATGAAATATTTTAAAAAGTAATAAAATAGTTACCAATGGACATAGGACAATAATAGGTTAGATGGGGACTGGAAGTGGAAGTAAATATTTCACTTTAATCTTTTGGTCTGTTTTTTTTTTTTAACAAGTAAGTAAAAATAAACTCATTAAGTTCTATATTGCTAGGAACTAAAACTTTTAAAACAAAAAAATCACGTGAGAACCATAAATATGTGGTTAAAATAAACAAAACTTCAACATTCTAAATATTTTGTCTAAGCAGAATATTATTTTAAGTATGGGGAAGAAAAACTTTTCACACATTCTTCTAATTATAGGTATAGAAATGGTGGTATTAAATTGTATTAGATTTAGATGTGGTGATAGAGTTTAAGGTAATCACTTTGTTACTGAAAACATTGCCTACCATAGTGGTTCCTTTGAAATATTTTAAGCTGAAAAAGTACTGAATTTATCTGTGAAAAATCTTGCCAAATTTGATCTCCTGAAGTAGACCAATGTAGCATTCCTTTCATGTTTTAATCATCACATGTTCTTGGACTTTACATTATTTCAGTTTTTTTTTTTTTAATTAAATAGGTTTGTAAGCCACCATACATTCTACCTGCACATTGAGATTTATCACGCAAACCAACTTCCAGTGATATTTCTTTGAATAAAGTCAAACATTCATAGAACACCCAAATGTAAAATCATGAATATTCTCAAATGAAATAAAACGACTTTGTAGGGACAGTTTGACACTTTGTACTTGTATCTTTTCTTTACCCAATACTTCATTTACAATCTAATATTCAAATATTAATGTAAGAAAAATGAAAAGATTATGAAAGATTTAGTAGTTTTTAATGGATACTCTGTGCAGAATACAGAAAAATGAAGTAGTGATTCAAGCAAAATTTATTTCTTGAAACCTATTTGTATTTATGCATTTATTATATTCCTTACTGAGCAGAGAAAATTTTTAGTAAAATAAATATTATATTGCCATTCTCTATTTTAATTCTAAGAGCTGGAACATATTTAGTGTTGTGCAGGTATTGTTCAGAAGTCAGAGAATTCTACACACTGCAGAGGCATAATTAGAACTAATTTTGAATTCCTTTAACTTCCTTGGCTGCGTAAGCTTATTTTTGATCCCCAGGGTGCAATTCATGTTTTTCTTGAGCTAGACATCTGATACTTCAGGATATCAAAGTTTGCTCCTAGTCTAAGGAAGAGCACTCAGTATGCTTGACCAAAGTCAAGAGATCATAGAGTAGACTTAAGGAGAAATAAATATATATGTTTATTTATATTTCACTTATTTTTTATATCTTCCTTTTGATTTATGGTTGTATCAGGCCTTTGGGTACATATTTATAGTTGGCAAAAGGACCACAGAGCTGGTATTTTTGATTTAAGTTGTATGGGTATTCTTTTTCTGTTCAGCTTTTGCTTTTGGAAAGGGAAATCAAGTTTATCCTATATTCCACATTAATTGTATTTAAACATGTATCTCAACTTAGAAATTTAGAATGCACTTCTGTTCTTCCAACAAGTCTACATAATATTAATGAAATAACTAATATATTTTCCTCACATATTTCTACAAATTTAGGGCTAACAGGAAGCCTTATGAAATTGAAAAATAAAGTTTGCTGCATCTTGTAAATTGGTGTGACCCAACCACCTCTCAAACATGCTCAAGAAAATCAGATTGGCAATTGTCACATGGCTGAGGATAAAGAAATTGTCTCATTCATTTAACAAACATTTTTACATGCATATTATTGTGACACTTCTGAATATGAGTTCAAAATGAAGTAATTCTAATCTGTAATTGATTATTCATCTACCATTTTAATTTTTTTCTTTTTTGAATACTTTTCTTTAAATCCTCACACAAGGATATTTTTTAATTGATTTTAGAGAGAGAGGAAGAGAGAGAGAGAAAAATATCAATATACACCCTGATCAGGGATCAAACCCACACCCCTTCCGTGTACATGAGGATGCTCCAAACAACTGATTCACCCAGCCAAGGCACGTTAAAAAAAAAAAGAATCATTGAGGGTGGGAGGCAGGGATGGGTGGGCAGGGTGGCACGGTGGTGTGAAAATGGAGACAACTACTTGAACAATAATAAAACAAACTTAAAAAATTAAAAAATGATAAAAACAGTATATGGGAGATGATTTTCTTGTCTTTTAAAAGAGTATGTTTTTGCTCTCACTGCCTTCATGCCTTGGGATTTGGAGGTGTCTACCTTGTTCCATATTGTGGTTTTTAATCATGGTTTATGGCTTCTGTATATTAAAAAAAAGTTTGAAATTCAAATGTTAGATTCCTGTATTTGATGCCCACAATTGTAGCAGTTTTTACTGACTTCCCAGTTACATATAGGGTGGGGCAAAAGTAGGTTTACAATCATGAGTACACAAAACACAGTTTATTCTTATGTTATTATGTATTAATTATTGTATTATTAATAAAATTATTAAAATGGAAAACTTTTGCCCCATCCTGTAGTTTTCCTAATATGTTAACCCTTTATATACTGTCTTCCTCTTTACTTTCTTCCTGGTATCACTGCTGGAGACTCTACTAGCTACATACACTACCCACATTCTTATTCATTGCCTCTTTTTCCATTTATTTTTTTATTTTAATTGTTGTTCTTATACAATTATTCATTGTCCTTGACCACCTCACCTCCAAAGATCTCTTTTCCTTCCCATTTAATAACCCACTTTTATAACTTTAATTCTGTATTCACAAATAATAACACCACATTTGAATCCTTGATTTTAAACACCTCAATTCCTTGTCATTATCTCATATTGCAGTGTGTTGTCAATGGATTTTTAAAATCGTTATCCAATTCAGTTCCTTAACTGTTTTAGTCCAACTGTCCTATCAGTGGCCCAGATTCCAGCCCCTCTCTTCCATTCACACTTTAACTCTGCAATTATTTTCCTTTTATTTCTATTATAAATACTATTTTTATTTCAATTAATTAGCATCATAATAAAAATGCATTGCATCTCCCACTATAAAGTTAAAATGATCTTTCTTTCAAGTTCTCCTCTAACTTCTGCTCAACTCTCTTAACTTTTACAAGGTAGATTCCCCAAAATAGTAACTATACTAAATGTATCTACTTCCCACATTTCACAATTCTTTCTCTAACAAAATTTTTTAAAAAACTATAGTTTTTATTACTGAAACCATTTTGATCAAGATCATCAAGGACAACTCTTGCCAACTACAAAAATCAAATCTCATTTTGTTGTCATAGTATCTTTATAGCAGTGTCTGCCTCTTAACTCTTGGCTTTTAGGATTCCACACTCCATATTTTCATCCTACTTCATGGCTACTCCTTCTAATTCTCCTTTTCTAAAACTCCTTCTCAAAAACATTTAAGACATTTTTGGGAACATTCCTTTATCATCTTTTTTTCCCTATTTACATCATATGCAAGATTACTTCATTAAGGTGTGAGGTTTTCTATATCACAGGGACACAACTAAATTTTAGATATGGGGTTCTTCTCAACTGAGCTCTGGATCCCTATATTCCACTGCCTTTTAAAAATCTGCACTAGGGGGTCTCATAGCACTGTCCTTGGTCTTTTTCTTTATTCTCGACCTCACACCCAATTCATCACTAAGTCATGCTTTCTCTACATAAAAAGTGTTTCTCAGATATGACTGCTATAAGCCTACCTTAAATCAATTTCCTATAACATTATCATGTTTTCCTGATTAATTATCCAGCTGTCACCCCTACACCCATTGTGTCTTTTACCCACACTACATCTGGAGAGATATTTTTTTAGAATAACTGATTGTTTAATTTTGCTGTATAAACTAGGAAGGTCCATGGTCCAAAACCTGACTACCTTGCCAACTTCAAGTCTTAATTATCTTCTTCATGCTCACTTTGCCCTAGCCACATTGTCATCCTTGTTATTTTTTAAACCTGTCATCTGGTTCTTCTCTTTCTGTCTTTGCTATTGTAGTTTCTACTGTCATAATTTTTCTCACAGGTATCTTGCCACCTGGTACTTTCACATGCTTCATGTCTCTTTTCAGATGTTACCTTTTTAGGTATGCCTTTCCTAATCACCTGTGTAAAACCTTATTACCCTTCACTGCCTCACTTGTCTTCGATTTTTTCCTAGATTTTTATCACAACTAGAAATTAGCTATCCATTTATCTCATTTCTAAATTATCTCCCTTCTGCCCTGCAACTTA
Source organism: Anoura caudifer (assembly GCA_004027475.1). NCBI lineage: Eukaryota > Metazoa > Chordata > Mammalia > Chiroptera > Phyllostomidae > Anoura > Anoura caudifer. The sequence goes on along the minus strand of PVKU01012792.1, from coordinate 9,012 downwards.
AATTTCATGATAGTTGGTCTTGGTTTTCTTCATGTCTGTATTTCCAGAGCCTAGAACATAGTAAGCACTTGATTAATATTTATTAAACCAATTAATCCTTACTATACTTTGTCTAATTATCTGATCCAAGGAGAGATGAATAAATGTTTAGGCAGAAGCCTTTGAAAACATAAACCCCCAGTTTTTCTTGGTTATATATGTTTCTATATGTAGAGCAGATTTTATTAATTCTTTTACTCATGAGAATCTCTAGAAAACATATATTTTTAAAAATGTTCCACAGGAAGACACTAAATGCAAGGATGCATTATTGAAAAACATTAATCCCTAACAGCTATTTGTTCACTGAGAGAATAATAATATTTAAATATGCAATCCATTTTCCTTGGAGAGAGCTCCAGGTGCTCCATCAAAATGGATGTTCTATTCATATGTTATAATATATAGGAAACTAGAAATTATAAGTGATATTACCTGAGTCATTCACTATTTTCTTGCATTTATTTTAAAGTAAGACTGGTTGTGGGTAATTGTATTCAACATATCACTTCTTAATTCATTAAAGCCTAACTACCTGCCCAATCTTGATTCATTTATTTAAAAATACTAACGCATTCATTCTAGCAAAGCAACATATCTACAATATAAATACTTCAATGGAAGAAAACACTTGTAATCTCTTAATATATATGTATATATATATGATCAGAAATTGAAGGACAAGTAAGTGGAAGCTGAGCCAATTTAATTGTGCCCTCATTATGGATTTTTGGCTGATTTTATGATAAGTGAACTGAACAATCAAGAGAATCTCATCTGGCATGGATTTTTAAAACCAGGGAGTACAGAGGATGTTTTGTACCCTGTAGTAAAGGATTATATAAATTGAGGGGGGACATGCCCTCTTTGAGGTGCCTGCAGCAGAGGAGAGATCATACAGAAAACGCAGCTTAGTGCAGGGGTGTCAAACTCGTTTTAACGGGGGCCACATCAGCCTCAAGGTTGCCTTCAAAGGACCAGATGTAATTTTAGGACTGTATAAATGTAACTACTCCTTAACTAGGGGCAAGGAGTTTGGCATTGACACCAGGTAGAAACAAGGTGCCAGGCCAGATAAAACAAGGTGGAGGGCTGGATTCAGCCTGCAGGCCTTGTGTTTGCCACCTGTGGCTTAGTGTATCCCTTTCCTCCTTGAGTAGGGCCCTGATTTGCCACACAGGGAAATCACCAACCCTAATGGGGAGAGAATGGATAGATACGCAGTCTGGGAGACATAGGCTACATGCACACACAGTGAGCAGCACCTCCATAGTTGCAGGGCCAACAGAACCAGTTCCACGGAGAAACTCTATCTCCTAAAACTGTCAGAGGCACTGGCAGGCTGTGGACAGCCCTGACTGAGAGAGACTTTGTGCTTTTGGGGGAGGTTGAGCATGTAGAAGCACCCCAGAGCTTGGTGCTGCAGTCAAAGGGTCACATAGAAAGCCTTTAAAAGATGAGTTGAGGGGAGACTTGGCAGGGACCCTGTACTCACAGGTGTGCATGGTGGCTCTACCAACAAAGAAACAACAGTGAAAATGCAGTTTGATTGCACTGAGTCCAGCTGCACAGGAAGAACAGAAAGTGTCATGCTAGGAGGTAGCTACAGACTGCGATCACTTGTAGTCTCAAACAGGTTGTTTAAGGGTAGGCTAGGGCATCATCTGATATTACCAGTGGTGGATCCAGAAAGAGAAAACAGTGGCAAACAGTAGACTTTTCAGAGGTGAATGCCACCGCTGTCTTCTTCATTATTTGCATTATTTTTCTTCTACAGAGTTTTAACATTTTCTTTTTTCTTCAAGTTTGTTCCCATTTCATTATTTTTCTTTATTTTTGTTCATTTCAAATCTCATATTTTACTTGTCCTTTCTATTACTCCATTTGCCTTCTTTCTTCTTTTTATTTTTATTTTTTCTTTTGCTACTTACCCTCCCTCCAGCCTCTTAAAACCACTTTTCTTGCCATTAGTTATCCCACATTCTTTTTCCCTTTGTTATAATATGCTTATTCTCTCTCTTTCTTTATTAATATTTGTTTGTTGGCTGTTGATATGGTGGTGGTTGTTTCGTTTCTTCAATCTTACTCTTAGATGTTTATATCTTTGTATTTCAATCTCAAATTTTAGTGTTACCCTCTTGCACTCAATTTTGCCTTCCTCTTGCCCTTTCTTTGTCTATTTTAAATTTTATTTTATATTTTTCTTGCTCTTAGACTGGTTTTCATTCCTTATTCTTATTATGTCTTCTCCCTCTTTTCCCTCAAAATCACTTTCTTTCATTTATAAATCACACACTCTTTTTTATTTTTTCCTTTATATTCCCCTTCTACCTGTATCAATCTTTGCTCATTTGTCATTGATATTGCTGTGGCGAATATTTTTCTTCAATTCTGTTCCTATTTTATCACTACTTTTTATTTTTTAAGCTTTATATTATACTCTTCCTTTTTCTTATTTTATTTTTATTCTTCCTCCTTCCCTCCCTTTTATCTTATGATGTAAATTTTAATTGCTTTCCTTCTTTCCATACTCTTATTTCTCTTATTCTTGTCATTCATATTCTTATTCTTGTTTCTATTCCAAATTCTTATTTTTCTCCTCCCTATACCTTCTCAAAATCATTTTTCCTTCCATTAGTCATCTTATATTTGTTTTTTCCTTTCACCTTTATTAGTATTTGTTTATTTGTTGTTGATAGTGTGGTTTTAGTTTGGGGTTATTTATTCAGGTGTTGATATTATATTTGGGGTTGTTTTGTTTTGTTCTGGCAGCATCTGTAGAATGGCATATAACATGTGGTGGGCAGTGTTACTCTCAGTCAGCCATCTAGAGAGAAGAACCCAACAAAGAATGACTTAGCAAAAACCAAAACCCAATCACAACAAGACAGCTCACATAACTGGCATAAAGAACATCTGAACAGCATGCAGTTTAGGAGATCAAGGAGTCCCAATGTTCTCCTACCACAGAAGGCCACCCCATCAAGACAGGGAAAGCAGATAAACCTAATGAGCAGAAAGAAACAAAAGGAGTCACCTAAAATACAGAAACAGAGAAAACAAACCCCAATAGAAAGGAAAGGAAGAATCCCCAGAAACAGTACTAAAAGAATTGAGGCAAGCAATCTATCAGACATAGAGTTCAAAGTAATGGTTATAAGGATGCCTAATGACCTCAGTAAAAACTACAGGGAACTCTATGAAAGCTACAAAGAACTTACTGTGAAATGGGTAGCATGAAAAAGGACATAGAAACTATGAATGAGAGCCAGGAGGACATGTAGAATACAATATCCAAAATGAAGACTGCACTAGATGGAAGTAAAAGCAGGCTAGATGAAGCAGAAAATAGATTCAGCAAGTTGGAGGGAAAGGTGGAAAAACACCAAAACAGAGCAAAAAATAAAAAGAAGATTCAAAATAAACAAATATAGTTTAAGGGAGCTGCAATACAACATGGAATATAATACTCATATCATATGGTTACCAGAGAAGAAGAAAAGGAGCAAGGGAGAGAAAACCTGTTAGAAAAAGTAATGAGAGAAAGCTTCCTTAACTTAGTAAGGGAAAAAGTCACTGAAGTCCAGGAAGCACAAAGAGTCCCAAACAAGATGAATTCAAAGAAGCCTACTCTAAGACACGTCATAATTAGAATGGCAAAAATTAAAAACAAAGAGAGAATCTTAAGGACAACAAGGGAGAAACAGCTAGTAACACACAAGAAATGTCCAATAAGGCTGTCAGCAGATTTCTCAGCAGAAACACTACAAGCCAGAACGGAATGGCACTAGATATACCAAGTAATGAAGAGCAAAGGCCTGCAACCAAGACTCCTCTACCCAACAAGGCTCTCATTTAAAATAGAAGGTGAAATAAGGAGATTTCCAGAGGAAAAAAAAAGGCTAAAAGAGTATATCTTCACCAACCCAGCATTGCAAGAGATGCTAAAGGGACTGTTTTAAGAAGATGAAGAAAGAGAGAGAAAAGAGAAATACAGTGTAAAAGAAAAAATGACAAATAATAAGTACCTATCTGTAATAACCTTAAGTGTAAATGTATTAAATGCTTTGATCAAAAGTCATAGGGTATGTGAATAGATGAGAAAACATGACTCAATATTTGCTTTCTACAAAAAAAAAAAAAAAAAAATTCAGAATAAAAGATCTACACAGGCTGAAAGTGAAGGGATGGGAAAAATGCTCCAAGCAAATGGAGACAAAAGAAAATCTGGGGTTAGCAATATTTATATCAGACAAAATAGACTTCAAAGCAAAAGCCATATTCAGAGAAAAGAAAGTCACTACATAACACTTAAGGGAATAGTCCAACAAGAGGATAAAACCCTTGTAAACATATATGCACCCAACATAGGAGAACCTAAATATATAAGGAAAATCTTGGAGAACTTTAAGAAAGATGATGGTAACACAGTCGTGGTAGGGAATTTTAACACCCTACCATCAAAAATGGATAGATCTTCCGAAGAATCAACAAAGATATTGTGACAGAAAATGACACTCTAGATCAAATTGATATAATTAGTGTATACAGAACCTTTCACCCCAAAGAACAAAGTATACTTTCTTTTCCACTGAGCCACAGCAGCCAGGGCTAAAGCATACATTCTTTTCAAATGTGCATGGGACATTTTTAAAGATAGGCCACATGATAGGACACAAAACAAGCCTGAATAGATTCAAGAAAATTGAAATCACCTCAAGCATTTTCTTGGATCACAATGGTTTGAAACTAGAAACCAACCCCAAGGAAAAAAACTCAAAATATTCAAATTCATGGAGATGGAATAGCATGCTATTAAATAATGAATGGATTAATAATGAGATCATGATTAGACATAAATATTCAGATAAGATGCACTACATAAAACCAAGAGAGACTAGCAGGACTTCTTCTACATAAATCTCAATCCTTTATTTACTGTGTCTCTTTGATATTCCTTCTTAGTGTTTTTATCTTCTCTTCTTCATTTACAAATTGTGTAGACATAATAGTCAAGTGTAGTTTGTTTGTATTTTTGTTTATGATACACATATAGAGGATTTTCCTTAAAATTTTCCTTAAAATTAGAAGAAAGGTAAGCAAAAGGTTTCATGTGAAAAACAAGACAGTATGGTAGCCACACATAATTTTACCTACACAGACAATTCGCAGGTTATATAAGTTTTCTATCTTAGTTTTTTATTCATCTCTTTTATTTTACCTAAATATTAGTTTGAATCATAAAATTGTTTTTAGAGGGTGAAATTTCTTTAGGTTGAATACGAACACTTCCACTGGTAATATATCAACTTAAAACAATATGCCAAGGAGCTGTTTAGTAACTGTGAATGTTAGAAAATCTACTGGATGGGATTTTAATATCAAATGTAGAAATAAAATTTGAGCCAATGTTTTTAGAGTATAATATGCTTGAAGTAATATCTACCCACATGAAAGTCAAGAATCATTTGAGTGGAGAATTTGAAAAAAATCTTTGCAATATTAAAATGAGTAAAAATTGTCCTGGAAATATGGCTAAGATCTAAAGGGCCTTATATCTTCCTATATTCAAGAAATTAACTCACCAGGTTCTAGGATTTCACAAATAGCATATAACCTAACGACTGTAACAAATCTCTTTTCTGTATATATTGAAGATAAGGGTGGATTGAGAGATATTTGAATTATCATCTTTTTTGGTGAAAGTTTCCCCAAGAAAACAAAGAATAATTAATTTCCAAGAGCCAAGTGAGAGGACGTACTCACAAAAGTTGGAGAAATGTCTGACAGAGGTGCGGAGTGGCATTTCTTTCCCAGTCTAGGCATCTAATTAGGCATTATACATTATCATATTTTCATATTTTACCTAAACAAATAAAGCAGAATTGAAGAGAGGTGGGATTAAAGGAGGATTAGCAGTGAAACAACTTGAAGATTGATTCTTTGGCCTGTCAAGAATTAGTAAAATTTCTGTAACTGAGTGTCCACCATAAAAGGTAACTAAGCTTTAGTGATGTAGTCATTTTTGCAGAGCATGTTAACAATGAATGTTGCACAATGGACTATAATTTATGAGGGGAGACATAGGAGATTGATTTTAAGACATGCTTCCCATAACAGAGAACTCTGCAATGAGGAGGTATTTCAAGGTACTCCAGGGAACCTATATTTATGCACAAAAGAAAGTTAGTCTTGAACACCTGCAATATAGTTTCCATGGCTAGGGACAGTGCATTAGAGAAGTAGAAAATAAACTAGAAGAAGACAAACAAATAAACAACAAAAAAAAATATTGCTACTTCACCCAGTTAGTGAATTAGCACTTTTTTCTCCTCCTCTTCACACAGTAGTGAAAACTTTCCAGAGCTTAAAGTATGTTGGTGAGTAATGTATGTAAATGGAAGGCTATGTTCCAGTACCAACTCCCAAAGCCTCAACCCACACATTAAGTGTATACTGAGGGAGAGGACAGCTTTGAATTTGTTTTGAGATGGTAGATTAAAAGTTTGCTAAAGTTTAATAATTAAAAATGATTGGCAATTTGAGTCCTAATTAAGCTGTTGTGAAGATATAGAAAAAAAAGAATTTGGCAAATCATAGTTGAAAGTAATGATTGGAGAAAATAAATTCACTGCATATTTTTATACACAAGATACTGAAAATTTTCACCAAACTCATATTAGTAAAAACAGAGTAATAAATAATGGATACTTGAATAAATATTAGGTAATTGAATTTATGGGTTTCTTTATCAGAGAACAAAGCAAAAGGTAGAATGAGAGGTGTTCTGAAGCTTACCCTTTCATTACTTTACTAGAAAGCAGTCCTCTCTGAAGAGTTAATAACTTGATAGGTGTATTCCCCTCAAATGAAAAGCAGTATGATAAAAGGTATTTTTGCCTTACCTCACCAGAACCAAACTGATCAAAATGACAAGGAAGATAAAAGAAGTACTTGCCTCAACTCGTAGAAAGTCCTGGCTGTGCAAAGTCAGATTGAACAAAAGGCAAAAGTTTAGTGAACAGCTTTGACTTTGTCCAAAAGCTCACCAGTGGCTTCATACATTGGATTACAGAAACGATAAGCTATTCATTCAGGGTGATTATGTCTGTATACATGTGTGCATTTTGGAGTGACAATTTTGATATGGTAATTTTAACAAACTCTTAATCTTAAGGACATTGTTTGTTAATTTGATTTTATTATAATAACTTGATCAGAAATCATAATATGATCCATGTTTATATCCAAAGGAATCAAGTTCCCATTATTTTAAGCAAAGTTAAAACAATGTCATGTATTTTGACTTTTGGAATTTCTAGGTAACAAGGCATTCATAATTATAATGGTCCATAGCAGTAATTTCTAAAATTATCCAGTACAATTTTATTTATCTTGATCATGATATGAAAGAATTTTCTGTGGGAAAGTGAAAATTCCCTCTCATGAGAATGATTTCTAACTTTTAGGAATGTCAACTCAATAATCCAATGTTCTTTTGAAAAGCCTGACTCCTTGAAATATATTTAGTAATTTTGTGCTTTTTAACGCTTTTTATTCACCTCCAAATAAACATGGCAAGTAAATGTGAGCCTGGGAAGTCAATGTAATTGAAGAGCTGGCTTTCAATGTTAGACTGACTTTCATTTTTGTATGTGTACTTGAAATGTAGTGTGCAGCAACATGCACGTTCATTCTGCTTATGGTGATATTTACTGTTTCCCTGTGGTCGTAGTTGGGACTTTCATTTTCATCATAATCCCCAATATATCCACAGATATTTAAATACTGTAGACACATCTAACACATGGGAGTTCTGAATATATTTTGGCTTGGGAATTGAAGACATCCAGCAGTAATTAGGTGTCTTAATAAGTGTTGACCTGATGGCTTTGTTTCTTAAAAATTATCACGTTCAATGCCAGTAGAGGAAGCTTAACTCTTCAAAAGTCATTAAAACTATTCCAGGGATTTAAAAGACTCAGTGTGTGATTTTTGAAAGGATTCAAATTTAACCCTTAAGATATGAATTGATATGAATTGTCAAACAACACTTAGAAATAGCTGATAATTATACTTTTTAATTATTTGATAAAATATTAATTATGGTTATAAATACTGGTAAATATTTACATTATATATGTATACATGTGTGTACATATATAGAATGTATACAAACATATATGTATATGTAGTGTATATAAATACATGTAAAATAAAATGTGAATATGCAATATATGTTTTTAAAATCTTATAATAGTTACAATAACTCTCCATAAACATTTAAATCTATGACGTTACTTAAGCACCTAGATTGCCTTATGAACACCTTATGCAGCTATCACTCATGAGCAAGAATTTTCTTAAGAAATGTAATCAACAGATTGTTTCACGTAAGAAATTTGAAGTTAAAAATTCTCTTTCCTCAAAAAACTTTGTACCTTACCAGATACCGATGTTTAATTTTAAGACAACTATGACCATTACAAAGTTGTTGATAATATGTGATTACTTTAGAGAAGTCTTAAGTCTCTAGCTTTATGGCAAAACATTTAGTACCCTAAGTTCACTTTCAAACACATATATATATATATATATATCACTCTTGGTATATCATTTTCAGTTGACTTGATTGTGTATGTTTCATTAACTTTAATTTCCATTCTATAATATACTTATGTAACAGGGTGCAGCCAAGGGGGGGGGCCCAAAAGGGAGTTGGAATGGGGCCCAGAACTCACGGTGTCCAGGAAATATTAGAGGGACATATAAGGTGTCCTCACCCCCTGCCCCACAGGTATGAGTTGGGGGAAGGGACAAATGGAGCAGGGCCATTGAGTTGTTTTGCATAGCAATGGTTTTGCAGATAACCCCCAGAATGGTCATTTAACATATCTATAACCTTTAACTGGTTTCATAGATATGTTAAACAGCTGTGGCCATGCTCTGAGCCAGGGGGGATGGAAAGGACTT
>PVKU01012791.1:0-32968 GCA_004027475.1 Anoura caudifer | reverse complement strand
TCATTCACTCATTCACTTGTTACCCAGGTCGGCTCTGGACACAAGTCCGTGAAACCAGGCAGACAGGCCTCCCTCCCAGAACTCGCGCTCCAGCCAGGGGGCCTGATGCCCGCAGGTCGGCGCAGGTCAGCCAGCGGGGTCATGCCAGCTCTCGGCCTGTCTGAGCCTCAGGTTCCTTGCCTTTGCAATGAGGTGGTAACAGCCTTATTGACTGGTCACCCTGTGCTGGCCATGGTGCTGGGGGTCCACGTGCTGCCCCTCTGCCCAGCCCCAGGCTGCCTTGTGGCCCACGATGCACAGGTTAGGAGCCAAGGCCCAGAAAGGGGAGTCAGCTGCTCAGAGTCACCGAGTCAGCAAGCAGCTCCAGGGTCAGAGGACTCCCGTTTGGGTCCAGGCTCGGCGATTGCCCGGCTGTATGACCTCGGCAACCCTCTCGCCTCTGAGCCTGTTCCCTCGTCAGTGAAGTGACAATGACAGCAGTGCCACCTCCTGGGGCTGTGGTGAGGGGTAAGTGATGCGGCGTGTGGAGCACACACGGGACGGCACCCAGCACAGAGGGACGGTGAGGAGGACGATGGCCACCTCCTGAGCGCCCCAATTCTCCTGGTGCCCACGAACGGCGCATGCTGTTACCGCTCTTGCACAAACTGAGCCATTATCTTCAGGCAGCAGATGAAGAAATCAAGGTCAGAGAATCGATGACCCTGTGTCACCTCCCCAAAGTCACGCAGACGTGAAAGGCAGAGCCTGGATTCACCTTCGTTCTCAGCGCTTTCGGTTGCGAGGATCTGTCTGTTTACTTTGCTTCTTTATTCCCTCTTCATTTCTGTTGGCTCAGCTCCCGCCACCCATTCATATTGATCAGGTTTTGTTTACTCCCTCTTCTCTCTCTGCTGGTTTGGAAATTCCATATTCTGTGCTCTTCTTTAATTGTTTGGCCTTCAGATCATAACAAGCACACTTGACTTCACACAGTCCAAAGTAAATCGATGTCCCCCACCCCCACCCCCAAACAGCACGGAGACCTGGGCGTTCCCTCTGCGCCCCCCAGACCCACGGCCCTGCCTCCCTTCTGTTCCTGCGTGGTCGGCTGCGATTAATATGGCTGGTGGCGCTGTGTTTATTCAGGGTGGCTGACCCCCAATTTACCCATGTCTTCGCTCACTATTACTGGTCTGATCCTCACCCTTCTCGGTTCAGTGGCCACCTTCCTGAGTGATTTTTTATTAGTTCTTTTACCAAGAGCCTGCAAGTATGTCTTTGCCTGAAAATGTATTTCTTTCTCTCTCTCACTTTTGAATGATAATTTAGCTGGGTCTTGCATTCCGCTGTGCTTGTTCCATTTGGCACCGACCACACGAGCCGGTCTCTCTGGCCGCCATTGCTGCTGGGGGTCGGCTGCTGCTTCTCCTTCCCTGGAAGGGGAATCTTTCAGGCTATTTTGTAAAAATCGTCTTTTTTCCCCTCTGTTTTTTTGTATTTCATTACAGTGTTGCCTAGTCATGGTTTTAATTTTATGGATCCTGCTTGACATTCATAGAGGTGATGTAAGGGGCAGGTACTGGTTTGGGGATTGAAGAAAGATGTTTGTCAAATAATATCAGCTGCTGTTGATATTATTGATATCGCCTTCATCCTTCGGGGCTGGTGTGCAGAACCCTACAGTGCGGGAGGCTTATAAATGACTGAAATTTATGTCTCATAGATCCGGAGCCTGAGAAGTGTGTCCTGGGGTGCACAGACTGGGTGTCTGGTGAGAGCCCCCATCCTGGTTCATAGAAGGTTGTCATCTGTGTCCTCACATGGCAGGAAGGGGAGGGGCTCCGGGGCATCTCAGGAGGGCACTAATCCTGCTCATGAGGGCTGCACCCCCGTGACCTAATCGCTCCCCAAACACCCCAGCTCCTGACGCTGTCCATTGTGCATGGAATAGGGTTTCAACATCTGAATCTGGTGGGGGAAGACACAAACATTCATTTGTATAGAACATAAAATATTGATGATAACTAATAAACATTATCACTAACATGTACCGAGGGTTTTCTATGTGGCAGGCACTGTTCCAAGAGCTATATCAGCTCATTCCATCCTCCAACAACCTCAGAAAGAGAGTACTGGTCTCATCCCCATTTTACAGATGAGGAAACTGAAGCACAGAACACAACAGTTCACTAGAGAAAGGGAGGTGGAAGTGGGGTGGGGGTCATAGTTCATATCCCACCAGCGGTGTGGCCTTGAACAAGTGACTCCATCTCTCTGAGCCTCAGTTTCCTTTCTGTCGGGTGAAGGAAGGGCTGGGACCCCTGTAGGACCTGAGGCAGGGAGGGGTGCAGAGAGGAGAGTCTCCCCCACCCTCCCGGAAGCTGCAGTCGGTGCCACGTCCCTGCTCTGTCTCATTCCAGGCACTTTAGGGGAGGAGAGGATGGACCCTCAGTGAGCGATGGGCGGGGTGAGCCCCCTCCTGGGAATTGCCCCGAAGTCCGAGGGGCCCCAGAAGCCCATCCCATCCAGGCATCTCTTCTGGGGCCCAAGGCCCAGTCGCCAGGGAGCAGCGGACCCTCAAAGCCAACCCTGGAGCTGTTGGCGGAGGGGCTGCGTTCTGCAGAGGAGACCAGACTCCCCAACGCAAGGATCTTTGATTACTTTTTAATGAAAAACATGTTTGCGTCCAAGCTGAAATTATATTGTCGGCAGTTAATTATCACTTGTCAGACAAGTGTGTGTCCAGATTGTGGGTTTAATTTCCACATAGGTTTGCAAAAGCCTCGCTCCTCTCGTTTGATGAGGCCTCTCTGAGAGAGACAGAGAGACAGTCATCGCTGGAAAGAGTGCTTTTTTTAAAAAATCAATTTTTTAAACAAACAGGTTTCCTTGGTATCTGAGTCAGGTTGCTTTGCAAAGAACAGAAAAATCCGCAGTGTACTTTCAGGATAGAGAAATAAGCTGGACTAGGGGCAAGTCCCAAATGCAGGAACGTGTCACAGAACTCAGGGGCCTCGGGGCCTGATCAGGACAGCCAGGTGGAGGGCTGGGGGTTGGGAGTGGGGCAGGGGGCAGTCACAGCATCCCCTGGTTGCCTGGTGTCTGTGCAACCCCAGTAGGGACCAGCTCACAGCTGAGAATCCAAAGGAGTGAATGCAAACGGAATTCCGCCGAGCTGTCTCTCCCAGCCAGTCAGCCAGTCTCAGTGCTGGCAGTGGTGCAGCGAGGAGGTCACTCACACCCCTCAACACTCATGCTCTTTCTGGAAAACTCCAGAACATGTCACCACTGCATGAGAGCCTTGTGGGCAGCGCTCAGAGCCCAGCCCTGGCCCCGCACAGAGTGTTGGCAATGCCGACCTCGCCCCACAGCAGCTGCCAGAAGCCAGGTCAGGTCCTGCGCCAGGCCATGGTATTACTCGAACCCGCTACTAGGGCTGCTGTCAGAAGTAAGGGGACAGTATCTCATTTGGGCCTCGCCCTACACAAGGGTTGTAGTCAGAGCTCGAGACACTCACTTCTTCAGCAAGTGTCCGCTGCAAGCAGGCACAGTCCTCAGCGGGCAGCTGGGAGAAACCGGATTCAGGAAGGGGGGGGACACAAGGAGTATCAGGGGTCACCCGTGGAGTGTGAACCTCAGGATGAGAGCGGGAGGAAAAGGAAGCATGGGAGCAGAGATGGAGGGCTTGAGGGGTCACAGTTGTAAACAGGGGGTCAGGGAAGTCCTGTCAGAGCAGGTGACACTGGGACAAAGACCTGAATGAGGGGAGGGAGTGGGGCAGGTGTGGGGAGGGGGCCCCAGTTGGAGGGAGGAGCTAGGGCGGGGCCTGGGGCAGGAACATGCTGAAGTTACAGGTCCAGGAAGGAGCCCAGGGTGGGGGGAGTAATGGGGGGACTGGGGGATGGGCTGGAGCCTGCAGGGATCAGGGCCACTGTCAGCGTGGACTGTCCCCGAGCGAGGCAGGGACCACAGGCATGGAGTGGAGCAGGGATGGCTCTGCCCTGAGTCCCACAGGGTGACCTGGCTGCTCTGAGAGAGACAGACAGACAGAGACAGGAGCAGGGCCAGGGTCCCGGGTCTGGGGTTATGCGAAGGCTGAGCAGACAGGACTGGAGGATCATTCAGGCCGTGAATACTAGGCGTTATTAGTCCTAAAACTTCATACTACTTCACCCAAACTCTCCTTATAGGAGACTGTTCTAATGCTTGTTTATTTTGAGGGACTGTTTGCTTTTGTATCATATCCTAACATAACCTGAGAGTCACACCAAGGTGAAACGTTCTGAAAACGTGCTTGTAGATGAGAAGAAAAAAGAATAAAGAAAATAAAAGCAACTCTTTTATATTAGTGTTCGTACTTTCCCAGGCTTCACCGTAAGGATGCATCATCGCTCACGTTAAGGGGAAAGATCACTGTTACTAACGAGGCTCCGGGCCCTGGCCGAGGCTGCCCGTCCCAGGCGGCCCTTCTCGCCCCTCCTCTCCAGCCCCGTGCCCTTGGCGTCTGCTCTGCCCAATCAGCCCTCAATTACAGGACGCTTTGTCTCTAATCGCCCGCCCTGCTAATCTAGCACGGCCATCCACTGTCTTGTTCTCAGATGTTTAATTTAGTGTCTCCTGCCCTCAGTTTCTTCATCTCTAAGTGCGGTGTGGCAGGAAGGGAGAATTGTAGGGCCTGTCAACGCCAACACTCCCCCGGGGTCTGGAATAATAAAGGCTGTCCCGGGTGCACCGCGCTGAGCTGAGCCCTTCACTCGCACTGGTCCCCTTGCCTATCTCAACGGTCCGCTGAAGGGGGCTCCGCTGTCATCCTCCCACTTTACAGATGGAGGTACTGGAGCTCAGGAGGTTTAGCGACTCGTCCGTGCGCGTTCACACAGCTCAGACGTGCTGGAGCGGGGCCGCATCCCAGCAGCCTGCTCTCCCTGCTCCGTCGCACGCCGGCCTTGGCTCTGCCTGAACCCCGGGCCGGGGTGAGACGGGGCCGTTTGCCTGCAAGCTGAATGACGATGGCGATGAGAGCAACGCTGTCAGCTAACATGTATTTAGGGCTCCCTGTGTGTCAGGCATTTAACACATGTTAGGGCGTGGGTCCCCACAGCCCCTACCCGGCAGAGACTGTCTATCGCAGTCGCCACATACAGATGAGGACCCAGGCGCAAGAGTGGCCCGGGTTTGCCCAGAGTCCCGCCCCCCAGTGCTGCCTGCACTCGTCACGTGAGTGCAGGGAGCTCCTCCCACTGAAGCGCCCTCCTGGAGGCCTCACAGCCAGCTTGTGGGGTCGGCATTACTGTGCCCGCGTTACAGGGGGAAAACTGATGAGGCTCAGAGACATTAAGCCACTTGCCCAAGGCACGCCATGGGTATTAGAAGCTGCATCTGAACCTTTGAAACAGCCTTTGTCTGTTTCCTGTCCCAATGACAAGAGGCCCCGGAGGGATGGCACCCTGGGGACTTGGGGCCAAAGGCACTGCCAGCCCTGACACTATGGCAGAGTAATAACAACAGAATCTTCCACTAGCGGGTCCCAAGTGTCAGGACATCTAAGTCTAGCCTCTACCCCATAAAGCAGACGCCTTTCTTTCTTCAGCTCACACATGAGTTCAGAGAGGTTAAGTCAATTCCCCAAGGTCTCACGGTGAGAAAGTGGCAGAATCCAGACTGAAAACAGGGTCAGCCAAAGGGGGTGTCCTAACCACTTGGTGACACTGCCTCCCTCTACCAAGCCTGGGGCTCTGGACCATTAACAAGGTCTGGAACCGTCAGGCTTTGGAGCCAACATGAGACACCACCTCCCAGAGAGACCCTCAGAGACAAACGCTGAGCTGCTGTCCTGGGAACAGGGAGGGGAGAGCGCAGGGCTCAGAGGAGGGGAGGGAGGGGGGACCTGGGAACCCAAACAGCCAAGGAACGCTGGCCTGGGTGGGCTCCCTGCAGGGGTCCCGGTGACACTCACTCTGTGACTCTGGCCACCACTGTCCTCAGGGTGGAGGCCGGTCAGGCACAGCTGGGGTGAGCGGCGGCCACCGCTCCTGAGCCGTGATTCACTGCGGGTCCTAAATCTCTCGTCCAGCGTAACTGCCCCAGTTGTCATTGTCACAGCTAATAACACCTGGTGACGGCGTGAACTCAGAAAGTCCAAAGTGGGCCCAAGAGAAGAGAGAAGCCTCAGGTGGTTTGGACAGAATTTAAAAGGGAAGAAGGGGGTGACTTGAAGCCTTGGGGAGATCAGGTTGCAGGGACTGGCTGCTGGTTTCGGGGAGGAGGGGAGTCATTTCATGCTCACGGAATGCTACACTCACCAAATATTACAATCGGAAGATGTTAAAGCAAAGGTGAATAATAAGTGTTATAACCTTTAAAGATCAGCAGTGCACTCTCTCTGCCCACGTTAGGTCCTTCCCTGTGCCCATCCCCTGCCTCGAACAGAGCCTGGCACGGTAAGAACTCAGGAAACTCTTGGGTGACAGGTTGATTGGCTGAACCAGCCTCAGTTTAGCATCTGTGAAATGGGGAATTCAAATCTAGCGGCTCCCCCATGCACCTCCTCCCCTCCCTGCAAGGCCCTCTCTTGGGGAAGCCAGGAAGGCTGGAAATGGTGGGAGAGGTTGCAGGTCTGGGGGGCTGGTGGTGGTGACCGCCGGGCTCCCCCTTCCCCAGCAGGGCCGGGTTGCACGTTTCATTTCACAGTTTGTACTGAAACCCTCAGGACAGCGCCCACAAGGAGCTCCGTGTGCAGTTACTACACTGTGATACACGTGCAGATTTACACTTGCTGGAATTGGTTTTTACGAATAGCAATAAAGCAATGTCATTAATTACATTGTTTATTCATCAATTTGGAGAAAGAAGGGCAGCTGGGATGGTGGGCAAATCTCCCAAGCCTTGGGCAGGTTCTGGGCCCCGAGCTCTGGAGGGCAGAGAGCAGGCTCAGGAGAGAGGTCAGCCCCAGCCACCACCTGGACCAGGTGCCGGTCAGCAGGGCAGGGAGTGGCTACCTGAGCACCTGCCTGTGCGGCTGCACCCGGGCCCTGCAGTGGGTCTGAGCAGGGCAGCCAGAATCCCATGATCCTGGAGCCCCATCTGCCCTCCTTTGACCTGGGTCACCTCCCTGAGCCTCAGTGTCCTCAGCTGCAGAGTGGGTGTGAGGATGAAGAGAGTGACCGCCAGGGAAGGGCGCCCAGCACACGCAGGACATGCTCACATCTGTGGACTGACGCTCTGCTGCTGCCGCCCGGGACCGCTACAGAGGAGGCCCCTCGGGCCTGTTTGTCAGATGGGTCATCGCTGCAACAGCTCACAGCTGTTAACACCCCCGCACGGTGCCCGCTCCCATGACCCCATGTCACCTTCACAACACCCACATGGCAGGTGCTGCGGTGGTCCCCACCCCACAGGGAAGGGAAGGGGCTGTGCTGTGAGCAGGTCGGGTACTTCCCAGGTCACACGGCCCACAGGGGGCAGAGGAGCAGAGCAGGTCTTTCTGCCCCCAGGGCCCTGGCGTGGCCACCACCACAGACCCCACACTGCCAAGGACACTGAGTCACAAGCACTGATGAGATGGTGGTGGATACATGTGGCTGCCCACCCAGCAGCCAGTCCCCCTTCCTTCATTTTTAGAACCTGGGTTTGCTCTGCAGCAACAGGCTCAGACCTGGTGGGCCTCCCGGGCCCTGGGGTGCAGCCAAGTCTGATACCGCACACCCCTTCCCCAAAGATTGCTTTAGCAGTGGGTGTGTGGCCCAGATCTAACCATTGAGATCCGAGAGAAAATCTGCTGGTGGAGGGAGTGGTTTCAGGAGATATTTCTTCTGCTTCCTCTACTTCCTTTTTCTAGACTTGAGTGCTGAGCTATGGTGTTTGGAGCAGCAGCAGCCGTTCTGCAATCCAAAGCACTAAGCTAATGACAAAACCAGCACAGGCAAAGATGGTAAAGAGGAGAGAGAGGAGGCTGGGGCCTTTGTTGACATCTCTGAGCATCTGCCCAAGCTACAGCCACCTCCCTCCACACATCTCGCTATGTGAAAACAGTTCACGTTTAAATTGCCTGGGCCGCTGTTTTCGAGTTTCCTGTTGTACGCTGCCCCACACATCTTAACAGAAGTGCCTGCTATGCTCCCGGAACACATCAGCCGTAAGCCTCACCACACAGGGTCATGGCCACTTATCCACCCCCATCTCCCACTTCAGCCCCTGCAGTCCTGTAGGTGAGGGCTGTGTCTTGTTGGCCTTTGCAGCTCCCAAGTGTCACACAGGTCAGAGCCCATAATGCTTCCTAATTACCACAGTATAAATAATATGAAAGAAGGGAGGAACAAAAAAAGAACAGTGAATAAATGAATGATTACGGTGTGTGCAAAACATTTTGTAAACTGTGAAGTGCTGGGTCTGTGTGCAGGATAAGGTTCTGGCAGGTGGGTACATATGGGGGGGACCGGAGGTGCAGGGTGGAGACCGGAAACTAGAGGAAACAATCGTTGGGAAGAATAAGGCATCTTCACCCGCCCTGAGCCGGTCTCTCCATCCTGTGGCACAGACATCAGGTGGGTGGATCCCGCCCACCCCCTGGGCTGCCTCCCCCTGGGCTGCTGGAGCCTTCACAGCCAGTGCCTCTCCCCCTCCCCCAACAGCCACCAGCAACAGGCTTTGTGCTCTGCCTTTTCCCCCCTGATGGCTC
Source organism: Anoura caudifer (assembly GCA_004027475.1). Taxonomy (NCBI): domain Eukaryota; kingdom Metazoa; phylum Chordata; class Mammalia; order Chiroptera; family Phyllostomidae; genus Anoura; species Anoura caudifer. The sequence goes on along the minus strand of PVKU01012791.1, from coordinate 24,309 downwards.
TCATCCCGTCAGCTGCGATCTTCGCTGCATTGTTCTCTAAGACACAGAGCTCAGGGGGCAGGAGAGGGGGCCACGGGAAGAGTGGGAAGAAACCACTGAGGGTGAACAGGCTTTAAAGTTTCAGCTCCAGGTTTTGCAGGGAGGCCGGATTAAAGGATCAAATCAAACGCATTTTGCCATCAGAGTAAGAGATCTGTCTCCCCCATGATATTTTACTTCGGCAGTTGGTTTCAAGAAATTTGACAGATTTCATTTTTTCAGCAGATGAGAGATCAAGATATTAAACAAAACACATTCCACCACGAGAGCTCTGTTAATTACTTAACCGAAGAGAGGTGAGTTTTTGGCAACACTGGAAAGTCATTTTCCCCCATGGAAAATGGCCTGTGGTGGAGACCGAAGTAGGTGGCGGTCGGAGGTGGCGGCGGAGGTGGCCGAAGCGCCTGTCCAGGACCTCCTGGGTCTGCCCTCCTGCCCTCGGGGTCGCCCTAGGGAAGCTGACAATGGAGAGTCCTGACCTCTCAGGACTTGAGGCTCAAGGCCACCCATTTATCTGCTTCCAGCCTCAGTTTCCCTTCCATAACATGTGACAGTGCCTTTTCCCTTTCAAGAGTGTCCTACCTTTTGGCATCTCTGGGCCACATTGGAAGAAGAAGAGTTGCCTTGGGCCACACATTAAATACACAAATATTAATGAAAACTAAGGGGCAAAAACAAAGCTTTAAGTAAATTTATGATTTTGTGTTGGGCCACATTCATAGCCATCCTGGGATGCATGCATCCCACGGGCCATGGGTTGGACACCCCTGCTTCACATTTTCTGTGTTATTCCATTTTGTCCTTAGCCAAGTCTGGGATTGTTGTTAATCTCTCACCCATTCTGTACCTCATGTTCCTTGTCTGTAAAAGCAACACACCTGATGAGATTTACCTCCAGGGGAGCTGCATGTTCAACGAGCCCACAGATGTGAGGGCCTACAGATGTGAGAGCACACAGTAGGCCTTCAGGCGGGCATGGTCCCCAGGAGGCTGGAAAAGAGCAGGAGCTTCGGAGTTTGGAGACAGCCCTGGATGGACACACCATGGCACATGGCGGCATCCGGTGACCGACAGCTCTCGTGCCATTGTTTGCTGGGGCAGAGGCACCGGCCCTGAGCGAGGCAGCCTGAGTTTGCATCCCGGCTCCTCACGAATGTGCTCTGTGCCCTGAGTGTGTCCTTTCTCCTCTCTGTGCCCTGGCTTCCCCACCTGTGACCCAGGCATGATAACCACACCAGCCTCGCAGCCTGGGCCAAGGCGATGCTCATGAGGGCTGGCTGAGATGGTGACAACTGCGGCGATGATGGTGACAGCTATGACAATGACAGCAGCCAGCATGATGAGGATGACAGTGCCAATGATGGCAACGACGATGACCATGACAATGATGGTGACAGCTGTGATGACAATGATGGAGGCAATAACAGTGATGACAACAGTGATGGTGGTGGTGCTACAATGAGTATCATGATTAAAACTGTGACAGTGATGACGATGACGATGGTGACAACAATGGTGATGGCAATTATGCTGCTGCCGCTGCCGCTGATGCTCTTATTACAATAACAGTAATAAGAGCATCAGTAATGGCTGGCATTGATCAGGGCCTACTGTCCTTTGTCTCGGTCCCTCAGAGAATAGGTTCATTATTAGCCCGCTTTGCTCTCCATAAGCTCTCTTACACAGCCCTGTGAAGTGAGATGTTTTTATTAGTCTTATTGTATAAATGAGAAAACTAACTCAGAGGAGTGGTATGCAAATGACACAGCTGGGAAGGGACAGCACTGGGACTGAAGCCCAATCTCTGTGGCCACAGCGCCGTGTGATCTCTGCTATGCCAGGTCAGCTGCAGCCCAGGCTGGACCTTTCTTTTGAAATAGAGCTGTTTGGGGCCTGGCAGACCGACCCTGGCTGTCCCTGAGCAGCCCTCTCCCCACAGGGACTGGCAGCCCTCCCAGGCCCACATGGACGCTGACCGTCCCCTCTCCCCACAACCACGGGCACTGGGGCTGCAAGGTCGGGATCATCTGTGTGTCTGCCATGAGCAGAAGCCACATGGCCATTCAAATCCCAGAGATTCTGGGGAGGGGAGGAAAAGAGAGAAAAAGCAGAGGGAGCAGAGAGGAAATAGGATGTGCCAGGGAGACTAATCCACTGCTCAGACATGAAAGAAATACATTCAATTATATTTTATTGCATTTCATTTGAATGTACACATTGTAGTTAGCTGCCTGCATGCCTCAGATTACCCAGAGAGAAAGCACAACAAAAGTCGAAAGAACAAAAACACACAAAAAAGCTTCTGAAATTGAAATCACTAAGAGAGAAAGAAAAGCCAGACCTGAGATAAACGCAGCTACTCGGCGCCAAGGCCCTCTTAGCCCTGACACCAAGTCCCAAGCCACATGGCCCCATTGCCAGCTGCCCACCAGCCCACAGTCCTGAACACTGGCATCAGGGCAAGTCTCAGGCCAGAGCCAGGAGGCTCCACCGAGCTGTTTCCTAGAGCTGCTTCCTCCTAGAGCTGTTTCCTACTTTCTGTTCGACCTGCAGTAGGTCACTGCCCCTCTCTGAGCCTCATTCTCCACAGGTGAAATGCAAGGCTGATCAGACACTCTCAGAGGTAACGGGGGCGTTGCGGGGAAGTTAGAGCAAGCCAGGGCCATGCTGGACCCTTCCCAGGGCTCAGGGGATCCCACAGACATTCCCTGGAGGTTGCAATCCTGTTATGGGCTGAATTGTGTCCCCTCAAATTCATATGTTGAAGCCCTAATATCCAATGTGAGTGTATTTGGCAATGGGGCCTTTAAGAAGGTGATTAAGGTTAAACAAGGTTGTAAGGGTGGGGTTCTAATCCAGTAAGTCTAGTGTCCTTACCAGGAGAGGAAGCGATTCCAGGGGTGTGCACAGCGTGGAGGCAGGCATCTGCAACCCAAGAAGAGAGGCCTCAGGAAAACAGTTCTGCCAGCGCCTTGAGCTTGGACTTCCAACCGCCTTTAATAAATGCCTGTGTTGTGAGCGCCCACCCCCATCCGTGGTATGCTGTTATGGCAACTCTGTCTGGCTAATGCACCCCCCATAGGGCTCACTGATAAATCGAAATGGAAGGCCCCCAGTCATTGGGACAACATGCTGCGGGCAGGGGGCAGAGGTGGCTATTAGCACTTTCTCCTTGCCCAGAAGGGACCCTCTGTCTCTGTCCCTCCCCCATCAAATCTGCACCCAGGAAAGGCCCTGAAACACCCTCTTACTGCAGATTGATTGGGGGCTCCAGGAGACCCCCAGGGAAGCATCTTCTGCTTTCTAGAAATGGGCACTGAAGTTCTCAGGCAGCAATTCTGCCCAGCCTTGACATCCTAAAATCATGTAAATACAAGGCTCTTAGGAAGGACTATTGGTCTAATCCCCAGCTGTGGTGTGTGTAGCCAACATTTATTGAGCGCTTACTGCATTCTGAGCCCATGCCAAGCCCTTTGCATGACTTGTCTACCAGTTATTATCACTGTCCCCATTTTACAGATGAGGAGAACTGAGGCTTCGAGAGGTTAAGTAGCTTGCCCCGTGTCCCAACCCAGGAAGTGCCGGAGTCAGGATTCAGATCTAGGCTGGTCCGCCCAAGTCCTGTTTTCTAAGCACAGTGTTATTAGCACTAATAGAATCTTCATTATTAGCTCATTATCACTATTAAGACGGACATCCCCATTATCCTAAAATCACCAAGATCATGATAATAATGGCTGACGGTTACTGCGCAGGGTCAACCCGACTCCCCTGGCCACTCTCAGCATTCTACATCAGTGTCATGTTAGCCAACCTGTGGGGTGGGGACTGTCATCCCTCTCATTGCACAGATGAGGAAACCTTGGCCCAGAGATGCAAAGGTGTGTGACTAACCCCAGCAACTAGTGAGTGGCTGAGAGGCATTTCCCTCGAAGTTGAGGCCCCAAAGCCCTTAAGTGAGGTGAAGAGAAGTTAATATTGACAGTTGCACACCCAGACACCATAAGGTGGCCCACTAGACATGCTCTCGTGTCAGCACGTGCAGTCCCTGCTTCTCGTTGCCAGGCAAGGAGCGCCTTGGCACCCTGCTCTCGGCCCCTCCCTGAGCCATGGGGGTTAGCGTGTGCTGATATGCTCTCAGAATTGGAGTGAGGGGGCTCTTGCCAGCACCACCAAGTTATTTAAAATTGAAAGTGTAGCATTTATTTCTGTAAGCCATGTTAAAACATCCCTAGGATTGGGGTGGGTGAGCAGAACTAGAAAATGGGGCCCAGTCACAAGTGCCCCAGTTCAGGACACTCTTTGTGCCCACGGGCTCAAGACTGTTCCCCTACCAGAGACCCCAGGGCAGCCAGCAAGTCCCAGTGGGGGACCCGCCAGAGCCTGGACCACCACAGCAGACATAGAGAAGCCCCTGACACTCCCTTGGGCAGCTGCAGAAGGGACTGGGAACCATGGCGGCACCAGATGAACCAGGCAGACCAAAGCAGCACCACAAAGGCTGAGAACTCGGTGCCCACTGGGTCCACAGCCCACAGCAGCAGGCCAAGAACCCATGTACTAAACCCAACAGAGCGACTGGCTGCTAAAATAAAGGTTTAACTAGGGTCGAGACTGTCTGAACAGAGTACGCAACATGTTCAAGATGCAATAAAAAAATCATCCATCATACCAAGAACCAAGACAATACAATTTAAATGAGCAAACAGCTTCAACTGTTGCCAAACAGCAAGATGATCAGATGCTGGAATCATTTGACAAGGATTTTAAAGCAGCCTGTGTAAAATATTTTAAAAATCAACTATGCATTCTCTTGCGACAAATGAAAAAATAGAAAATCTCAGCAAAGATATAGCAGTTACAAATAAAAAATGAAATGATATTATAGAAAAAGCTATAGAAGAACTAGACAGTATGACCAACAGCAGGATCTAACTGATGAACAGAACATACCACCCAACAACCTTGGCATATGCAAGGAGCATTCACCAAGACAGACCAGACCTTGACCATATGGGCTACAAAACAAAAGCCAGTAAGTTTTCAAAAATTGAAGTGATTCAGAGTGTGTTCTCTGACCACAGTGGAATCAATTAGAAATCAGTAACAGAGAGAAACATCAAAACATGTGGAAATTAAACAACATACCTCTCAACAATTTATGGGATCAAAGAGGAAGTCTGGATGGTAATTTTAAAAATACAGAGAACAAATAAAAACAAAACACAACATATCAAAATACATAGGATGTAGCTAGGTGCTGAGAAGAAAATTTATAGCACTAAATTCTTGCTTTAGAAATGAGGAGAGTCTCAAATCAATAACCTAATCTCTTACCTCAAGAAACCAGAAAAAGAGCAAAAAATAAAAATAAACCCAAACCAAGTAGAAGAAGAATTGTAAAGAGAAGAGTGGAAATTAATAAATTAAAAATAGGAAAACAACAGAGAAAAATTAATGAAACAAAAACTGCTCTTCAAAAAAAAATCTGTAACATTGATTAACTTCAAGCAAGAATGACAAAAATAAAAAGAAAGAAAACACAATATGCCAATTCCAGGAGTGAAATAAAGAATATCACTACAAACCTGGCAGTTATTAAAATGATTTAAGGAAATATGACTAACAACTTATCTTCATAAATTTGACAACTTAGAAGAAGTGGACAAATTCCTTGAAAAGCCCCAATGACCAAACTCAACCAAGATGGAACAAGCAGTTGGAATGGCCCTAAAACCATGAGTGAAACTGAGGTAATAATTTGAACACTCCCCAAAAGATATGTCCAGACTTAGATGGGTTCATTAAAGAATTCTACACATCTTAAAGAAGAATTAACAGCAATTCTACTCAATCTCTTCTAGAAAATAGAAGACGAGGGAATGCTTTCCAATGCAATACATGAAATCAGTATCAGCCCGTTACCAAACCAAACAGAGAAAAAAAAAAAAAAGCACAGACCAATATCTCTTATGAACTTGCACCCAAAAATTCTCAAAAAATATGTTAGCAAGCCAAATTCAACATTGCATAAAAAAAATTATATACCATGCTCAAGTAGGTTGTATTACAAGTTTGCAAGGCTGGTTTAGCACTCAGAAATCTATCAGTATTATACACAATATTGATAGACTGAAGAAGAAAAAACCACATGATTATATCAGTGGACTCAAAGAAAGCATTCGGTATTACCCATTCATGGTAAAAAAAAAAAAAAATCTCTTAGTAAAATAGAAATAGAAGGAAACTTTCCAATCTTGATAAAGAACAACTATAAAAATCGCACAGCTAACATCATACTTAGTGGTGAAAAGCTAAATGCTTGCTCCCTAAGATCAGGAACAAGGCAGAATATCTACTCTCACCACTCATATTACTATTACTGGAGGATATGGCCACTGCAATAAGGCAAGAAAAAGAAATAAGAGGCATATCAATTTGAAATAAATAAATAAAACTATCTCTATGTAAAGATGGTATAATTATATTTATAAAAAGTCACAAGTAATCTACCAAAAAACAAAAACAAATGACAAAACTTTCTAGAACTATTGGGTGAGTTTAGCAAGTTTACAGGATCAACACACAGAAGTTAATCGCATTTCTACAAGCTGACAATAAACATGTGGAAATTTAAATTGAAAACACCATGAAATTTACAATCTCCAAAGGAAATAAAAATATTTAGCTGCACAAAACGCATCCAAGATCTGTATGCTAAAAATTAGCATAAAGAGCTCAGAAGTTATCATTTCCATCCTAACAAGAAGAAAAACATTGAACAAACTGAAATTTAACAATCATCTTCAATCCATCAGAGACTTGAGTCACAGATGAGCCTGTGCCCTGAAAACTGGCAAGACAAGCAGATACCTAGGATCCCAGCTTATCAGGACCAGAAGCCCATAACTGGAGCTAGCCGCTGCAGGAACACTTTAAAGGGAATTGCAAGGGGCTCAGCAAAGACTAGCTTGAGAGTTTAAAAACTCCAGCAGACCAAACCTCAGGGGCACCCCACACTTTTGTGAGTTTTACCTTCTGGAGCCCTACCAGGTTCTCAACGTGAAGACCAGAGAAAATCCCCTCCTGCTTCCACCATTTTGAAATAAGCCCTGAGTGGTCTGTTCTCCTTAACAAGACCCACTGCAAGGGAAACTATTTTTCCAGAGCCCAACTACTGGGGGAAAGGGAAATACCCAACTCAGGCTCACTGGAAGACTGGGACCTCACCACAAGACTGTGGACTGTGTCCCCACCCCCACCTCACCACCACTTCAGCAGGTCTCCTCTGTAATAACAGAGGATCACAGCTGAAAAAGCTGCCGCCTTAGACCCTATTTAAGGAAAACCCAAGACAAAACAGGGGAAACAAAAACAAGGACATGGAAGGAAATTTTGGCCTCTGATACCACCACAACAACAAACATAAGTACAGCCTAACTCTTAGCTAGATAAACACAAACCTCACTGGTTTACCTGAGTTCCCTTGACCTGATACATCAGATCCGGCTATCAACATTAAATTGCATGGCATGCTAACAGGCAAACACAGTCTGGAGAGATAAAGCAAGCATCCCCAGGAGGGGGGCACACAGGCGTCCCCAGTGAGGTACTGACGTTGTTTTTATCATGAAACAGATTCAGAATGAAAACAGTCCAACCTGATGCTAGCACATGTGAAATAGAATTCTCTTTAAAAAGGGCATCAAGTAGTATTTCAATATGGAAATCGATGGAAGCTCATGAGAAGAATTGCTAACTGAATAATGAGGAAAGACAAGTCAATAGAACTGTGTAAGTGCAGAGGAAAAAAGCCACAACTCACACCCTGATTATAGGGTTGGAGATACCGAATTGAAAAAGCAATGACAGTGAATTATGAGCAAACATCCAACTTCTTAACAGAGACAGAAACCAGCTAATGTGATGACAACCAAGGGCACATTGGAGCCTGGGGCTGCATCTGAGGATTTTCTAGCCACATAAGTGATTCCTTATACAGCCTCACCTGCATCCCAAAGTGGGCCTAGGGGCTGGACCCTTGACCTGCCCTCACCCTCGCTGTACCCCCTGAGCTCAGTCCCCCCAAAACCTTCTCTGGACCAGAGGCTGGTCAGTCCTGCCCACCTCTCCACCCTCAATGCATCCTCTACCTGCTCTGGGAAGTCTTCCTGGATTATTCCAGGCCCCAGTCATCCTGACTCTGACTTCAGCCCATCTTCCCCCTAAACAGCAGGTGCTCTCAGCAGAATATCCTGACTCATCTGCTAATATTTAGTAGTAATGTGTATATGGGCACTTTCTACCAGGTAAGAAATTGGACTCTGGAGTCAGAGGCCTGGGTTCACATCCCAGTTTGCTGCATAATCTTGGCTAAGCTGCTCTCTTCTCAGACTCAGTTTCCTCATCTGTGAGGTGAGGATGATAATTTCCACCTCACAGCACATTTAACAAAATGCTGAATGTAAAGTGTTGTCCCAACACCTGCCACTTGGATGGCGCTCAAGAAATGCTGGTAGTTATCACCATAATTAATGGTTTACAGGGCACAGCCACAGCTGTTAGGTTCAATTCTCCAATGGAAAGTGGCTTCATCTAGCGTTTCTACAGCACTTTAAACTTTGCAGAGCCCTTTCCCTTCCTTTTAGGAGCAGCCGAGAGCATGAGCTCTGGAGCCAGAATCCCCGGTTCAAACCCTGCCTCCACCACTTCCTAGTTGACCATGAGCAAGTTATTTATCATATAAACCCCCTTTCCTCACCTGTAAAATGGGACAAACAATGATTTATCCCTTGTTAGACTGTAACGAAGCATACAGAATGGTGCAGGGCCTGTAAAATCCCTTAACATGTCTGAGATCTTTACCACCCTCCCCATTTTACAGACAAGCAAACTGAGGCTTGGAGAGGTGAAGGCACATGTCCAGGATCACACAGACAATGGAGTCAGATCTCTCTTTTTTTTTAATATTTTATTAATTTATTTTCAGACAGAGGGGAAAGGAGGGAGAAAGAAAGGGAGAGAAACATTGATGTGTGGTTGCCTCTTACTTGCCCCACACTGGGGAACCTGGCCCACAACCCAGGCATGTGCCCTGACTGGGAATCGAACCTACAACCCTTTGGTTCCTGGGCTGGCACTCAGTCCACTGAGCCACACCAGCCAGGTATGGAGTCAGCTATTCTCCTCACTCAGATTTGATAGAGGAGGCAGTTAGACAGGCATGAGCAGATCAAGAACCACAGGCTACACACAGGATGTCACCAGAATGCCTAGCAGTGGGCGAAACTAAAGAAAGCAAGTATCACAGGCTAGGACCTTACCTTTCCTCTCCTAGCACGTCACCAGTCATGCGGTTTAGACCCCCTTAGAGGAGGAGCAAGGCGGCCAGAGAATAGCCTCGTATGACTCCCAAACAGGGCCTTGCACGGCCACTCCCTTGTGCATTAAGCCCTCAGGACAATGAGGTTCTGACCCTTATTAAATAACCTTAGAAACGAAGCCTCAGGTCTGTTGACCGCAGAGGCAGGGTTCTAGTCAAACTAGAGATGACATTTCAGCCTCAGTTGTGTTTCAGCTCCAGGCCCAGAAAAGCACCAGATGAAGCGACGCCACGGCTGACGAGAGGACCAGATGCAATGACTAGTGACCCCCTGCGCTAGCACCAACGAGTCCAATCAGCAGACACCACAGCCCTACAAGGACACACCTAGAAATCTGATGAATGTTCTATTGAGATTTTCCCCGAGACCTTCCCGAAAACTCCTGCCTTTAGGTGCGCATGCACTCTTGCGCCTTTCCCCCACCCTTTCTCCCCTCAGTCAAGTACCCGTGCTCTCTTTCTCCTAAGTTCCAAGGGTCCTCATTTTGCCTCTGTAACTTGTCTCTGGAGTCCACACAGTCCAGCTGGCTCACTTCTTCTGCCTCTATGACTTTCTAAATAAATTTCTCATACCAGAGTTCTTGTCTCCGAATGCTTTTGTAGTTGAACTTCAGGACCAAGGTCCACCTCCACCGTTAACCAGTCCATCCTGTCCCATCCACTTCGTGCCAGGCACCGTGCTGCCCCCTTTACACCTCATGTCATCCCACAGCCGACCTCGGAGGAAAGTCTCCGTCTCCCATTTCACAGGTGAAGAAACAGAGGCCCCACAGCCAGTAAGAATCCCCCAGAATTCACACCCAGGGCTGCCTGTCCCCAAACTCACAGAGAAGGGGGTTTTCTCCTCCCTTCCTTGTTCTGAGCCTGCAGGACGACTGACAGCTGGGCCACCAGTGAGGGGAGGGGGCTGCAGGGACAGAAGGCAGCTGGGGCCTGTAGGGAGGGCAGCCGGGACAGCCAGCCCCCAGGGCTCTGGATATCGCCCAAGTTCTGAACTTTGTCCTCCAGGAACCTTGCAGGCAGACTTCAATCCTTTGCAAAGCCAGAGCTTCCTCAGAGGGCCTGGGGCCAGGGAGGGAAGGAGGAGCCCACTTTCTCCCACCCCCACCCCTCCCTGCCCTGTCTGCAGAGCTGCGCATGTGCATCAGAAGAAGCTACATCTTCAAGGGCCCAGGACAAACCCCACACAGGTGGATTTTTCTTAACCTCGTTATCTTTCCCTCTCAGGGTCCCAGGTCACGCCAATAACTTTCTGCCCACTGCCCGGTACAGAGAGGCTGCAAGCTGCTTTAGGAGCTTATGGCTCCATCCTCCTCCCCCTGGAAATCAATGGAAACCCAGTTGTTAAATCCACCTAAATCCAGCAGTTCATGAATCAAAGGCCTCTTCGGGGCTCATGCTGGGCTGGACGAAGCTCCGTCTCTTCAGACCTCTTTCTATGCAGGGTCTGGGCGGCAGCAGGACCCAGCGGGGACAGGCCCAGAGAGCTACAGCAGTGGGAAACCCCAACCCTGGTGACCAGCCTGCCAAGGACAATTCCAGTGAGCCTCTAGAGAGAGAAGACACCCAGAGCTTCACTCTCAGGCAGGCCTCTTGTCTCAGAAACATGCCCCTGTTCTGAGGTCGCCCAGTACGTTGCCTCAAAGTCCTATCACTTTGCAAAGCCAGAGGACTTAAGGCTGCGCCACCTTCAGGTCGGGGCAGGGGTGAGAAGTGGCGCTCCTTTCCAGCCCCCCTTCCCTGTGGCATCTGCAGAGCTGTGTGGTGCCAGCAGTGGGGGCCGAAGGTGGAGCCCTGCTGTGCCTGAGGTCACACAGGGAGTGAGGGGCCGAGCAGGACCAGCCCAGGTCCCTCAGGCTCCTGAGCTGAAGCTCTACCTCAGGTGCCAGTCTGCAGAGTCCCAGAAGAGCGTGTCATGTGCTATAGATTGGAAGGGCCAGGCCCGGGAGCCCCAAAGCCCTGAGACACTGCTTGGCCCTCCAGGTTGTGGGGGGTGGGGACATGTCACAAAGCTCCTACTCCTCACAGTGGGAGCTGGTGCCAAGAAAATTACTCCTAGTAATGGAGATGTCGGCTTGGGGAATCGAGGAGGCGGTGAACAGAAGCCAGAGTAATTAACCAGGAACTGCGGATGTGCCCGGGCTTTCAATGCCACCCCCTACGGCGGCCTCTTCCTGCAGTGAGGTGATACTACCGGGCAGCGTTTGTCTGCTGAGAGGAGCAGTGAGAATCAGAGAATGAAAGAGCTAGGAAAGGCAGGGTGGGGCGGGGAGGGGGGGGGCGCGGATGGTGGGGAGACGGCTGAGTACAAACCCATCAGTCATTGGACAGGTAGGGAAACCAAGGCTCTGAGAGGAAGAGACACCTGCGGAGGGTGCGCAGCAGGCTAGTGACAGGTGGGCCGACTCCAGCTCTCCTGGTAGGCAGATCAGGGCTATTCCCAGCACTTAACTAAGTGCGGGGGCCCAGGTCACGGGGTCGGCTGGCTTAAACAGGAGATGGGGGGGATCTGGCAGGTGTGAAGGGAGAAACTGAGGCCCAGAGACAGGAAATAGGAAACAGAATCTATTCCCCTAGCCCTTCCTCTAAAAAGCTTTATCTGAACCCCTACTCTCCCTAAAGGATGTCACAGGCAGTTGGTGGGCCTTGCATCCACCTTCAGCTGTAAAAGCATCTTGTGGATTTAGGGCCCACCCACTTGTCCGAGTTAAATCTGATTGGGTCTCCTTTCCACAGCTCAAGTCTCACCAGAAATCCAGGCCCCCTGCTGGGAAGAGCTGGGGGCAGTGGGGTGCCTGGTCTGCTCATCCCCTCCTCCTTCCCCACCAGGGTCCGGGAAGAGGAGGAGAAACGTACTAAGGAAAAGGAGAGCCGTTTTTCACTTGGCTGGTGCCATTTGCCACCCTCCCCCAGCTGTGGAGGTCTGGTCACTGTGGGCATGCACCGTGGGCAGCCTTTTCCTGGGCATAGATAGATGTGTTTGTTGAAACTACACAGCTCCCGATAAAGGACATGCTCTCTCTGGCTGACCTTTACTGCCCCACCTCCAGCCCAAAGGTCCCCCTCGTTCAGTCCACCCCACTGCTGGGACCCCCTCCTCCCAAGAAGTCTCCCAATAAAATTGCTGGAGACTCAGTGAACCTCTGTGGTTCCATGAGTGCCTCAGTCCGTTTGGGCGGCTGTGCCAAAAACGTTGTGGATCGGGTCGCTTAGAAACAACAGGAGTTTACTTCTCACAGTTCTGGAGGCTGGAAGTCCAAGGTCAAGACGCAGGCAGAGTCGGTGTCTGGTGAGAGCCCTCTTCCTGGTCCTTCAACCCCTGTCTTCTCGCTGAGTCCTCACGTGGTGCACGAGGGGAGGGGGCTGTCTGGGCCTCTCTGATAAGGACACTGGTCCAATTCTCCAGGCTCCACGCTTCACCAGATCACTTCCTTCCCCGCGGTTCCGCCTCCTCATGCCAACTTACTGGGGATTAGGTTTCAATTGGGGGAACAACACAGGTATTCAGTCCATAGCCGCATGGTCCACTGGGAATTTCCTTCCCCTCCCCTCTGCTCACCACCTAGAAGCACAAGCTGCCCTTCCCTGCCCCTCAGCCACCCCTCCCCTGGTGGAGAGCTGTGGCCGACCTCCAACCGACCTCTGACCTCCTGAATTCTCCAGGCACGTTTACCACGGTGACTGTATCTCCCAGAGTTCAATGAAGAAACTGAGGCACAGAGAGGTTAAGTCCCACATATAGAAAACAGAGCCTCCGTGGAACCACCGTGGAACAGATATATGTGTTGCTTTCTAAAAAATATATAAAAACCAGAGAAGACTGGCAAAATTGCACAAAAAAATAGAGTGAGATCACAAATAATTTATATAAGCAATGGGAAAGGAAAATTGCTATGGAAATTGCAGAAATATGACACATGGAAAGTTGCCTCAATAACTATATACCAATCACTTTGAAATTTTAGGTTAATTGACTACATTTTTTAGAAAATTACATCTAAATTGACCCAAGAAGAAATTTTTTAATTCTCCATGACTTGGTAACCATTAAAGAAATTGAAGCGATAGTAAAAGTCTCCCCACAAATAAAACACTTCTCCCGCATGGTTTGATAAGGAGTTCTCAGACATTCCAGACAGATTATTCCTGTCTTTCATTAACACTTCCACTTATGAGACGAACAAAGCCTTGAATCCAAAGTCCCACCAACAATAAAAAATTGCGAAGCACACTGAAAAATGTAATGAGAAAAGTCTTTTTTAAAAAATTAGCAGGAAAATGGCAGCAACAAATCAATTAGATACTATATTACGGCCAAGTGTGGTTTTTCCTAGGAAAGACGATGGTAGTTTAGTATTACTACGTGAATTAACAATGTAATTCATCACATTAGGAGATCTTCTAAAAGCATGTAATCATCTGAATAGTTACAGAAAAAGCATTTGATAGAAGTTGGCATCCATTCACGGTAAAACTCTTAGCACACTAGGAATGAAAGGAATAAAAGAGATTCCATCCCCCAAAAAATAACCCTGCAGCAACCATCGTGGTATTTTGTGGTGAAACGCTGAAAGCTTTTCCTTTAAGATTAGGAACAAAACAAGGACCGCTGCCAAGCTCATTACCGCCCCACATGGGGCGGGGGGTCCTTTCTAGAGCACTTAACAAGAAAAGCAATAAAAGGTATGCAGATTGGAAGGAAGAGGGAAAACATTATTTTCATATGCTGGGTTTGCCTCTTTGGAAAAACCCAAAGGGCCCACGGATAATAAAAGAGTTTAACACGTTTGCTGGATTCAAAATCAATATACAGAGATAAAGGTTCCATTGACAATAGAATACGGGTTTTGTTTTTTTTTTTTACAAACTTTCTAAGATTAATAATAAACCTAACAAAAGTTGTGAAGTTCTTTACGTAAAAAATCAATATTTGGATCTGCTTGAAATGAGCTTGGCACATTGTAGCATTTCATTAAACATGCGTTTCTGTTTCCCCCTGCCCTACACCTTGAGCTGTTTGCATTTTCATCCTAAAGAATCACTACCAGATTCGTCAGAACAATCTCTGCATGTTGCATCTTCTTGAACCAGTGTTACTTGAAAGATTAATATTTGCATAATGCATTTGCCAAATACTGTCTCATTATCTTTTCCCCAAGAGAAGTGGGTAATAACGTTCACATTTGCACTGAAAGAAAGTAACCCACTGGATATGTTTAGTTTGGCATCAGGTTTTGGACCCAGGTCTGTCTGATTTCCATTGCTGTGGGGTTTCACCTTGCCCTGAGCCTCCTGACCGGCTCATTCACGAAGTAACTACAGGAGAACTTACTGAACCCCGGGCCTGGAGTGAGGGGCACAGTCTTGTGCACAGGGAACACAAGTCTTGCCCCTATGGAGCTCCAGGCTCCTGGAGGGTCCAGATCATCACACAACTGCGCTACATAAGATGCTGAGTGCAGAAGAGGGGAGCAAGGGCGCCCCCTGCAGGAAAGGACATTTGATCCCAAATCTGGAAGATGAGTCATCTAGAGATCAGGGGCGCTGGTAAGGTAGAAAAGAGAAGAAAGGTGTCCAAGCCGAGGAGACAGCCTGTGCCAAGACCCCTGTCCATGCCATCTCATGCTGCTTGCAGCTAGCAGCCTCCTGGGACTCACAACCCAGACATTTTCCAACTTCTGTGGCCTCTGACAAGACCCGGCCTGGCTAGCCCTGCAACCCAGCGATCCCAGGTCTAGGTTCGACACTAGAGAATCGCTCCCATGTGCACCCAGTGAGGCAGGCACAGGGATGTCCGTCACAGTGAAAGGATGTTTCCCCAGAGAACTAAATGGAAACAACCTGAGTATCCGTGAGTAAGGGATGGGGAATGGTGAGAGAGGGGCTGAAAGCAAGGGAAAGCGGGGAGAGGGGTGGGGAATGAGAGAGAGATGAAGGGGACGGGAGGGGGAAAGGAGAGATACCCAAACACTGGAGATGGATCCTTAAAACCAGTGCGGTCCTTCCGTGTGCACTGACATGGAGAGAGGTCTGTGGTGTTGTTAAATGGTTGAAAAGCTAGGTGCACAAATACAAATAAAATGATACTTTTTATCTGTTTAAAAACACAGAGCAGGACTTATATAGCTAAGCATGCGTGTGTGTGTGTATAGTTACACACACATGCAGATATATGTATAAATGTATATACACACACACATTTATACATGCATCTGCATGTGTGTGTGTAAATGTGTAAAGATCTGTTAGCGTCACATACCACTCTGATATCAGTGGTTACTGTGGGGTGAAGTGTGAAGGGAAGGGTAGCAGACAGGTCGTTTTTCTTTGTATGGGCTCCGTGAATATCCAACAATAGGAGTGTCTACATACAGCACTACTTAATTAGAAATAATTATAAACAAATGAGGGAAACAAAATGGCAGGCATTGTTGCTCGCCATAGAGGGGGAAAGCCGCCTAAATACAAACGCATCTGAAGGGAACTGACTAAAATAAATAATGGCGTCTGTCACAAGCAAACACCAGACACACAAAGACAGAGCGGACTTACGTGGGGTGACGTTCTGAAAGGAAAAGCAAATTACCAATTGGTCTGCACCAAATACACCTATTTTGTCAAAGAAAATTCAGACTATGCACAGAAAAATAAAAGCTGAGGTAGAGAAAGTGGGGCTTCGGAATCGCAGGGATCTGGGCTGCGGTCTCTCTGACCGCCGTCAGCCAGCATTGGGGGGTTCACCCCCTGCCCCCACTCGAGCCTCAGCTTCCTTGTCCTTAAAACAAGGATCACAGATGTGTCCACCTCACGATGTGAGTGTGAAGATTACGTAGCCAAAAGGCTCATCCCAAAGGACGATAAGTCAGCAGTCTCGTTGTTACCTTTCTCCCAGTGTTTCATCCGGGAAACTGAGGTAGGACTGAGGGAGGGGACAGGGGCTTTCTCTCTTTATTTACTCTCCTACCGTCTTTGAACATTTCGCAGCAAGATTGTGTTATTCTTCACTGTGGACTGAATTGTGTCCTCACAGACTCCAAAGTTGAAGCCCTGATCCCAATGTGGGGTTTTGGGGAATGCCTCTGGGAGGTATTCAGGGTTAGGGGAGGTCATAAGTGGGGGGCTCTCACGATGGGATTGGCGTCCATAAGGGAAACCAGAGAGCTCTGTCTCTCTCCTCACTCACCCCACATCCGTACAGTGAGGGGGCGGCAAGTTAGGAGAAGACCCCCAACCAGAACCCACCTGGGCTGGCACCCTGACCTCAGACTTCCAGCCTCCAGGACTGTGAGAAATAAACAACTCTTGTTCCAGTTGCCTAGTCTATGCCATTTGTCAGAGCAGCCCAACATGACTACGACATTCTCAAAATTTAAAAATAAAATACTAATAAAGATTAAAAGGGAAAAATAGCCTTGCGTCAGAAGCTGCCTATGCGGTGCCTGTTCCGCCGGGCTCTGCGTGCTGCCCTGGTGGGAGGCTGCTGGCCCTGCAGTGGGTGGGTGAGTGCACCCGGCCACGTCCACTGTCATGGTGAGAACAGCACATCCAGGGTCACCACAGGGACCATGCGGGAAGACTGGCAAACTGAGCCAGGACCTCCGAGCACAGCGAGACAGGCGAGGACGGTCCCTCCCCACGGGGGGCTTGGGAGCCGGAGGACCAGCGTGGGTGGGTGACAAGTGTTCTCCTGTCACCTCCAGCGTCCTGTGATTTGATATAATTTCTACATTTCCCCAGCTGAGTGGTGGCCAGGGCTTCAGCTGCAGGAAATCAGGCAGATAAAAGACCATGCTCTCTGTCATTTCGCCGCCGGCTCTGCCAGAGACAAGCCGGCGCGGTAAGTTGCTAAAGTCAATGAGGATATAGATCAGGACTGAAGGGGAAAGAGAGAGACTGAGAATTCTACAAAATTGCTCCTTCTTTGAGAGTCGCACGATTCTGCTCCTGTCCCTTTGGCAGACGGGGTGTCGAGGGGCGCCACCTGGCTGTGCAGAGGACACCCAGCTGCTCGCACTGGATTCTGAGGAGCTCCAGTCCCAGACACGGAGCACCCGCTGTGTGCCAGGCCGGTGCGGGCCCCAGGGACGCAGCAGCAACGGGAGGGCCCCGCCACTAGACAGGCCTCGCAATGATGACGGGGTGAAGCCCAGCCCTTCGCGCTCTCACTCACGTCTCTTTTAACCCCAGGGCCGCTCTGTAAAGCAGGACTATTGTCATTATAGCCTACAAAAAGGAAACAGAGGGTCACAGAGGACAAGTCCCAGCCGTGGCATGACCTGTGGCAGGGCGGGTCAGGTCTGCCTGTGCAGAGTGGGCCCTGTCCCAGCCCACAGCGTGGTCTCCCTGGCGTCCTCCAGTGCCCAGGGTCTGACCAGAGTCAGGGACAGGCCCCAAGTGCCACCCCTTGCACCTACCCAGGTAGGGGCTGGATGAGCTTTAAAGTGCTGTCTCAACCCGAACGTTCAGACCCGGAGCCTGGGGGCTGGCTTTGGGCAGCACGGCCATGCTCCCCACACACCCCCTTCCTGCAAACTCCCAGAGCACTCGCTTTTACAGCCACCCTCTTTTCCGTTTTCTGTTTATACATCTCTTCCAGATTCACCACGAGCTCCTGGAGGGAGCCCCCGGTGCAGGGTCTGCGCGCAGGGGGTTCTGAGTACGGGCCTGGGGTCAGGGCCTGGGCTGCCAGTCCCCGCTCTGCTCTTCACCAGCCACGCGCCCCAGGCCCTTTGCCTCTGAGGGCCTCCCTCCCTCCTCTGTCAACTGTGAGAGCACTTTCACCTCCTCGGAGGCTGTGGCTGGAGGTGAAATAAGAAAATAGGTAGGAAGCTCTCAGCACAGACCCAGCTGGTACTAAGTACTAAGCATGTTATGAATAGGCATTTTTATAATTAATGTTGATTATACTTAAAACAAGTGCTTGAATAAAATATAAAGCCAGGGGTTCTTACTTACTACTGTTTTGAGACTTCTGCTCTCGGTTAGCATTCATTCATTCATTCATTCCACACACAGAAGCTGGACACCTTGTGTGGCCCAGCAGTGCTGCCCACCCCCCGAGATGATGGCAGTGAAGGGGGGCAGATGGGGTTCCTGCCTCCTAGAACGGACATTTCTAATGACCATCAGGGCACCAGACACATTACAGGCTGCGACAGGAAAGCAAGTTAAAAACCGAGCGCAGTAAAAGAGAACAATGCCATTTGCACAAGGCTCTTTCTCCGCAGCGTGAAGAGGGAACAAGAGGACGCAGCACACTGGTGTCGGCAGGGCTCCGAGCCCCCTGATGACCACCGAGCTGTCCCTCCATGTCCACGTGCCCTATGCCTTGTCTGGCACACCCCTTCCTCCTGTGCAGCCCCCCATCTCCTGGCTGTGCCTCAGCAGCCAGCTCAGTGGTGTCCCCTCTGGCCCCTCTGTGGCTCACTTGTCCCAGAGCTGCTCAGCTCTCAGCAACCCCCTATCTTCCCTCCCCCTCCCACCTTCAGCCTTGAGGGGCCCCCCAGGGGTTGGGCCACCATGTCCCTGGCCATAACTGATTGCACCAGCACTGGACACCTGACCCAGGCCAGACCAATCAGGCTTGGACTCAGCCTAAGAGACCCTGGCCAGTTCATGCTGGTGGGGCTGATGGAACCAGGCAGATGGCCCAGGCCAGGTGGAATAGTGTAGGAGCCCAGCAGGGGTGGGAAAATCCCAGGGAATTACAGGAAGGGGCAGAACCAGAGAGTTAACCTGGCTTTCAAGACCCTTGTCCACCTGCAAAGCCTCACCCTGGATTTGCTCTCAGCCCTGAACTATGCAGAGCTTCCTGGATACTCCATGCTGTTTCTTGCCTCTGCCATTTGGCATTTGCTGCTCGTTCTGTTCTTTTTAAGATGCCCTACGCTATAGTTCATCCACTTGACAAGCTCCTATTCATTCATCAAAAGCAGTAAGAAATTCGGATGGATGCCTAGTAACCTTCAAAGACGAGCACATTTGAAGCAAAGTGATTCATTCTAATGTGCCATGGCTTGAGAGGGCCCAGGTCTTAAGGTCGGCTTCTTCACTGGAGATTTTGGAAAGAGCTTGCTCAGACCTCCCTGAACTGATGCCATCCCGGTCTAAATTTGAAGGGAAGCTGAACAAAACCTCCACTTGAGGGAACTGAAGAGGGCGTGTTCGTCTCACTGGTGGTACCAGAGGCTGATTCCCTTCTATTAAGAGCACATCATGTATTTCTAATAGGATGACTTTCCAGAAAGTGAAATTTGTTACATTCTGGCTTTTAAAAGGTGAAATAGAAATAAATTTCATTAATTTATGCCCCTCCCCAAAAAAGCCCAGATTAGAGGCCTCCTCCCTGCTACTTCCCTTTAGAGGAAGTCGTCTCCTTTTCTCTGTTGCTTCTGAACTATCTAACTTCCTCCGTTTCAGTCCTTATCCACCAAATCGTGATTTATGAATGACCTACTTGTCCACACAGCTGGATTGGAACAGTGGCAGAAGATCAGCAATGAATTGACCAGGGCTTGAGCCGCTCAGGGCTCTGAGGCCCCAGGAGCAGCTGAGTCTGTGTCCCCGACTGTTCTGACTCCCAGCATCTATCCCCACAAGATGCGGTGCTCCCGAAGGGCAGGCGGAGGACGCTGACTTCTTTGGTGTCACTGTCAGCAGGGCTGGCACAAGGACCAGGACGTCGAGTGCATCACAGAGCTAGGAAGGGGAAGCCACCTGTGCCCTAATGACTAGAGGATGGTAGGCAGAGAGCAGGAGGACCTGGCCCCTTTGTCACGGACATCGGCATCGACATCCCTACTGGGGCACAGCCAACAGGGCCGCCTGTAGGCACCTCCAGGAGCTTCCCAAGCAGAGATCAGGGGCAGAAGGATGGGCACGGAACACCTGCTCCTGGCAACTATCGCTCTTACTGGGTTGGCTTTTGAGTCCACATGAGACACCAAGAGACCCTCAAATTGAAGGAGGTGATTATAAGGGACCACAGTTTCCTGTGATGTAGGAGGGACTCAGAGCCGGTAGGATCCAAGTTCACCATTTAGATGCCCCATTTTTCTCACCTACAGCTGGTGAGATCGAGAGACACTCGGAGACTGTGTCCACCCAGCTGGGGGTGCCCGGTCTGCCCCCCATTAGTTTGCCTGACTCAGCCCCCAGTGCCTGCAAGGCAGGTGTCCACAACCACGGCTCCGTCCCTGGAGCTCTCAGAGCCCGCAGTGGGGACGGCGAGCCCTGGGTAACCCGCCACACTCCCCACACCCAGATCTGTACTCAGGACACGGAGGAGAGTGCGGTGGCACATTTTATTTTCTTGGAGCAAATCAACTTTCCACCACAGCCAAGCAGCGTGGAGATTTCAGTGTGTCCAGATACCAGAGATGGAAAAATCAATATTCGATTCCGCAGGTTTTATTGGTCTCGCCCACACTCACCAGCTGTCCTCCCTGGGGCTCCGGGGGCCTGGCCCTGCTCTCGACGCCCCAGTGGCAGCCTTGGCTCTGTTCCGGTTTGTGTCTCGGCCTCTCCTCCGCCCCACACCCCCTCTCTCTGCTGCCCCTCCCTTGCTGCTTGTCATCTCTGAGGACGGGAATGGCATCTCAGAATGGTGTCGCTTCCCATAACCAGGACCTAATTCCTCACCACAGAGCTGGATGTTTCCAGAGGACAAGAAAGGCGCTGGTGGTAATTAAAGCTTCCCTGCTCTCTGGGAAGCGGGAATTACTCCAGGGTGTGGATTTCTTTTTCAGGAGCTTTAGTATGGGAGACACTGGGAGGCCAGCCCATGGACTAGCAGATACCCCACTGGACAAAGCAAGAATTTGGAAGAAGCAGGGGCTGTCAAGCTGAGAGACTAGAGGGAGACCTTTGAGGCAGGGCAAGGGAGACCCCATAGCAGCGGCTGCAGCCAGCTTGTCCCATCTACCAAGATGACTGGATGCCCTGGGTGTCAAAGGGGAGGAGGGCACCTCCCTGGTTCTGTACTTCTGATCTTTCCTCCTGCTCGCATTTTCTAAGCAGCACTACTCTGAGTAGGTGATCTCTTCCCTTCCAGAGGCGAGGACCCTGGGGGCTGGAAGAGGAGGGTGCTTTCGGGGAGCGGCAGAAAATGCGGATGGAGGGGCAGTGCGCAGGTGAATGTGGAAGAACGTCAAAGGCCAAGTGTAGGAAGGAAGTCGAGTGTTGACCTGAAGGCAAAAGAGCCACTGAGGGTTGAGGGTCCTTTGTCTGTGTGTGCGCGTGTGTTTAGCAGTGACGGCAAAGGTGGGTGTAGAGTGGATGCTCAGTGAGGGTGGATGGGAGGAGTCCGAGATAGGGGGTCAGGTGCAAGGAGGGGCAGTAGTTGGGTGGGAGGCAACAGTGGCCCGGGCCAGACCAGCACCCAGGGCTGCAGAGAAGAAGGCAGATGCCCTAAGGGACAGCAGATGGAAGCCTGGCAGTGGTGGCTGCAGCAGGAGGCAGGGAAGGAGGAGAGACCCACTGGGCTCACACCTGCTCCTCAGGGGAACTTCCAGCCCCCTCAGGTGGTCAGTTTGGGCATCTCCAACCATCAGATGGACAGAGACCTGTTCAGGTTCACCAGATACGGTGAGGCAGTGTCAAGTCCAAAGCTGGAATAGGTCAAGGGGCATTTCTGAGGCACAGTGACAGTCCTCAGTGAGCCCCCAGACGTGGAGGGGGCAGGCCGGAGGAGCAGAGCTGTCTGCAGTTCACGTTTCACCCTCTCCTCCTGCACATCCCAGCCCGGGGGCCTCCTTCCCACCCCCCACCCCACACAGGATACGCCTTGTCTCCCACAGCCCAGGGCTGGGCCCATCAGCCCCACCCTAGCCGGTTCCCCCCTCTACCAGCTAGGTTAATGGCCTCTCTCCCCACACTGCGGGACTGCAGTGAGATCCAGCAGTGAAGGAAGCCAGCAGTGGCCCAGCACCAGGGGCACTAAGGCGACAGGGACTAGTACCTGTACCTGTCTGTGTGACTGGCCCCTCTGCACCCTTAGGTGATGCTGCGTTTTACCAACGTTGGGGAGTTCCAGGATCTGGCACAGAACCGAACCTCAGTGTTTCCCACATGAGCCTACTAATTAGCAGATGGATGCAGATTCTGGCTCTGACACAGAACAGCTGTGGGACCTCAGCTGGGACCTCAGTTCCCCGACTCTGAACCTCTGTGGCACAGAACCATTTGCCCGCTGGATTCCAAAGTCAGCACCACAGCAAATCAGCCCTGGGTTGAGGGACATGTGGAGTCTGGAGGCGGAAATAGAAGACGGGAGGCCTGGGAGCGGCCAGCTGCCGCAGTGCCGCAGGCGTCTCCTGCACAGGGAGGCTGGGCCCACCTTACATTCCGGCCTGGGCTGGTGGGAGGTGACACCCAAGCAGAGTTTCAGCAGGTGTCAAGCCTCGAGCAAGTTTTCCATTCACGCTTGTCTGAGCTGAGGAGCAGGGGGGTAGCGGGGGTCTCTGTGTGGGCATTGGGTGGGCAGCCCAGAATCAGGGCTCCAAAGAGCAGGCTGCCAGTTGGCCCAGGAGGCCCCAGCACGGCAACTTCTTGGCTTCAAGTCACTTGGGGGAGGGAGAGGAGGAGAGAAGGAGAGGGAGGAAAGGGGGAGGAGGAGGGGTAAGTTCAAGTGGGAGGAGCAAGCAATTCAGAGACTCCCCCTCTGAGCTACTTCCATCCCTTCCTGGGGAATGAACTCGTGGTCGTGGACACAGACTGCCCAGAGGCCCCCAGATCCCTGTCCCCACTCCCTGGGCTGCCTCTCCCCCTCCTCCACCCCTCCCCCACCCCAAGACAAAGGCAACCACTGGGGTCCCAGAGGAAGGCCTGCTCTGTGTCCCTGGGGAAGTCAGTTACCCTCTTGGAGCCTCAGTTTCCACATCTGTGAAATAAGGGACTTGGACAGGAGGAGAGGGTTCACACTCAATGAACCTTACTGTGTGCTGGGCCCTGGCCTCTGCCCTCCCCAGAGCCCTGTGCAGCCAGGATGCCTGGCGCTGCTCCGTGAGTGCTGAAGTGCAGGCTCAGGCCCCTGCCCCTCCTCTTCCCCAGAGTGGCATCAGCAGTCATGCGTGGGGCGGAACAGCATCCTCCACGTCACACGCACCCCTGCTCTAGAGCCTGCCGTGCCCCCCACTGTCAGCCGCCTCAAGCCAGCATGCCTCCCTAGTCAGCAGCCTGCCACCCTTCGCAAGCCTCTTTGTCAGGAAACTCCAAGCTTTGCTCCTCCCTCTGAGGAACTCCTACGCATCCTTCAAAGCCCCAAATTCATCTCTTTGGTGAAGCCCTCTTCAGGAAGAACTAATGGTACCTTCATCCTTGCCCCAGAACAGCTAGCAAAACGATGCCATGGGCACGTAACACATGCCAGGCTCTGTGCTCAATGTTACCTGTGTCACCTCACTTACTCCTCACGACCACCCTGTGAGACAGAGATCAGAGATCCCTTATCTCTGAGACAGAGATCGTTACTCTCTCTACTACACGGATGAGGAAACTAAGCCCAGAGAGGTGATGTCACTTGCCTAAGGCCACGCAGCCGGGAAGCAGCAGAACCCCTAGCTCTTCACGTTTTGTAAACATCTATGTGGTAGGCGGCTGGCGACATGGCCTCCAGTGGCCCCTGCCTCCTGTATCACACCCTCGTGTGGCCCTCCCCCTTGAGTGTGAGCAGGACCCAGCGACTTGTTTCTAACCAACAGGAAACGTAGCGAGGCATCGCTTCTGAAATCAGGTTATGAGATCTCTGACATCTGTGTGCCGGTATTCTCCCTACAGCGTCTTCTTGACACTCGCGCCCTGATGAAGCAAACTGTCATACTAGAGAGGCCACTTGGCACAGCCTCTCGCCAAAAGCCAGCAAGGGCACAAGGCCCTGAGGCCCTCTGTCC